>RJWJ010022854.1:0-26436 GCA_004363605.1 Indri indri | reverse complement strand
TTTACACCATTGCTTTTGCTTAGAGACCACTGTTGGAGCAAGAATTCAGTGACTCCATTCTCCAAGGGGCAACGTCTGATATGGGAGCTATCCAGGTCGCTTGCTTCAGTGCATTTACCACTTCACACTCAATAGATTCTCCTCCGACAGGTAGCAAGCAGGGGAGGAGGGAGGGCACAGGAAATACATTTTAAATTGACCATTGTACTTACTTGTTGGCAGTTCTGGCTGACGATTTAACAGCACAATGAATTAAAACTATTAAGGCTTAGAAATTTGTTGTATACGGAATAATATTCAGATACACATTTTATGACTGGCCAATATAAATTAAACACTCATCATATTCAGAGTAATGACAATTGAAGACATTCTCATTTTTCATAAAGTAAATACTGAAATAATAAATGCTATTTATAACCGTATAATATCAATGCAGAGAAAAGAAAAATCTCCCTTACTTTAAAGTATTTTATGAATTATGGGGAGCGATGCGTTTTAATGATGCAAAACAAAAATGTGATCACTGTTATGCAGTAAAATGTATCTTTTTTTAGCATCTTGACTTTTGTATTTTTTCTTACTTGAAAATTAATACATGTAAATTATATAGAATGCAGAAAAAAATGAGCCAAAATTTTTCAAATTACATATGTTCTTATTTTTAAAAAAACTTGTTATAGATCTGATTTGTTGTTTCCCTACCCCTCCCTGGCAAAGGGTTAACATCCATTATTTCCCTTGTTGGAAACTGTCACAAAGCAAATTCCAAACCAAAATCATTCAAAACACCAGGCAAGGACAATTGGAAGAGGCTGTTTCTTGATTACTCACGGAGGACATGAAAAACTGCATGTTCACATCTTGGTACAGAAGTGGGCAGTTGAATGGACGTATTATTACTCTGTTGGATTCACAGTCATGAAAAATCTGTGAATGAACACATGGAATTCAGAACTATAAACCCAGCTGATGATAACAGTGAAGTTCATTTTCACTTATCAAGGCTTCCGATATTTATCAAGTACTTCTGGTCTCATCGCCCAATCACTACATATATAAATAAATATTAATAATCTTTTCTATAAAGTTGAAATACTATTGTTTATATTTTTTAAAGGCCAACATGTTTGAGGGTTATTGAGGGGCTCTTTTGAAAAGTAAAGCATTCAATTTTCTATTAGAGTTTAGCCAATTAAATATTATTGCTAAATGTTATTATTGAAAATGTCATGTGATTTTTATACATTGAGGCCTCTTTTGAGAATACACTAAGAAACTCAATTTTAAAGCTCACATTGACATTCAAAAAGCAATGCGTAACTCATCATGTTTTATCAAGAATATTGCATTTGTTGACAGGATCATAGGCCATGTCCATTGCAGGCTGCTGGATGGAGTGACCAAAGATAGGTCAAGTTTTTGGAGTGAATGACTCTGAAGATGTACTAAGTATTTCTTTGTTATAGATTCACCATTGAAAATAATGACACCAACAATAATGAAGGTCTATGCTAGGCCCTGTGAAAAACACAAAAGAAGGTGCAGACTCAGTTGGTTGGTCCCTTCAGGGAGCTGTACACATAAGGAACAATGTAGAATGGTATATAATTGTCAAGCTGTATGATCGAGACTAGGTGTGTGAAGGAAATAAGCTCGGTTTGATAGGGCTATTATATCTTGAGAGCTCAAAAGCCAGGGAAATAAGAGTGAAGTTGATGAAGATTATAGTGGGACACTTTCTATGTGATAAAATGGCCTTACGATTATCACATATAACATTCATTTAGTGATTCATAGTTCACAAAGCAACTTCCCATATATTATCTAATTTAATTCCCATAACACTTGAGATGTGGTATTTATTTTATAGATAAGATGCTGAACCAAAGATGGTAACTGACTTTGACCATGGGCACACAGTGTGTCTTCTGCTCTACCTACAGCTTTTCATAAAGAAAGCAATATTTCAGGATGCATATTTCAGGACCCTATATACTGCATTGTACAGGGAGAAAGAAAGGGTGAAGGAGACTATTTTAGAAATCTAGGCATGAGCAAATGAGGTCTTGGACTAGGTAGTGGCAGTGGGAACAGGAAAGTAGGGAGAGTGAAGAAAAATTTCAAAGGTATAAGCAACAGGAATTGGTGACTAATTGCATATTAGGGGACCAAAGCAAAGAGAGAATCAAAGGTACTATGAAATTTTGAAGCCCGGGTGGGAGAATGCTGGTGCCATTTGCAGAAGCAGAGGAAAAGCTCATTTGATAAATTCGGATTGACTAATTTGTTTGAATTGTTGGAATGGAGACTGTCCACATTGTAGCTCCTGCATCTACAACTCAGTGGGTGTGCATAAATATCCGTTCAGTAAATGAGAGAACGAATAATTTAAAGAAGTAGAATGGGTGAGCACAACCAAGAATAGAGTATTTGCTGCAATAAGAAAAGAAAGCCAAGGATCAGGCCTTGGTGAATGCCTACAACTAGGAGAGGCCAAAAAAAAAGCAGGGGGAGAGGAATAGGGTTGGTAATAGGAGAATCTGAGGCAAATGCCTGCGAAGAAATTATAAAAGTTTATGGTTCTTAGACCCATGAAGGAAGCTTTCTTATTGTTTCAGAAAAGGTCTATAGTTTGAGGCATTTCTTCATTTTAGCAAAACATTACTTTGGATAAAGACATTCCTCCCACTCTTGCATTGTTTCTCACAGTGTCATCTCACAGAACCTGAGTTAGAATCACTTGGGACATTTCTAAGTCTACAGGTTCCTGGGCCCGATTCTAGTTTCCTGAATCATACATTAGTACAACCTAGGAATGTGCATCTTTACTAGCTCCTAGGTGGTTTTCATGGACACTAAAATTTTAGAATCATTTAATAAAAGATAAAATGGCCCAGAAGAAGAGAATATGCCTAAAATGATCAGATATGTGAATTTAAAACCTTGATAGATTCCTGGGAACATGCTCAGCATTTGTGGGAAAGTGAAAGGCAAAGCGACACTCCGCACTAAAATATATTTTGGAAAGTATCCTGAAAAAACTGTTTTTGAACAATGAGGTTAATTTATCTCTGGTTTGCATCCAAACCTTCAGTGACACCAAGTTGGATGGTAACCAGAAAGCAACATGTCATCTCATTATGATGAGTGATGGTTTGCGGAGGTCAAAATGCTGATTTGACATCGAGCTTTAAAACAAACACCAGAATTTTCAGTTCACATGTTTTCTCTTACCATAGCGTTTCTGGAAGACGAACAGGAAAAAACTATCTGTCGCCTCATCATAATTTTCATGGTTAGATCATGTCCGTTGCCCTTTCCGATTCCTAAATGAAATTAAAAAGTTAGGCTGTTTAGAGAAAAAATCAAAATGTCTCACCAATTAACATTATGGATTAAAAAGAAAAAAAAAATCCCATCTATCAATGTGTCAATATTTAATCATTTGGTCTCCCATAGATTTTGTCTTCGAGAAACGAGGTTTCAAAAGCCCAATCCTGTCGTCTCCTAAAGCAAAACTTATACTAGGGAGAAAAAAAAAGACATATAGTTCTGCTTATAAGACTTAGAATCTCATCACTTCACTTTTCTAGAAAAAAAATTTAGGGAAGGTGACTTGAAACCCTTCTTGCTAATATTAATATGTTGCTTTCCTCAGACTTCTAATCATGATGTTTCTTGTTTTGTTTTGTTTTTTTCTTTTGGAGACAGAGTCTCATTCTGTCACCCCAGCTAGAGTTTGGGTGGCGTCATCGTAGCTCACTGCAACCTCACACTCCTGGGCTCAGGCGAATCTCCTGGCCCAGCCTCTGAGGAGCTGGGACTACAGGCACACGCCACCATGCCTGGCGAATTTTGTTTTCTATTTTTTTTGTAGAGATGGGGTCTTTCTCTTGCTCAGGCTGGTCTCAAACCTCTGACCTCAAGCAATTTTCCTGCCTTGGCCTCCCAAAGTGCTAGGATTACAGGAACGAGCCACCTCATGATGATTCTTAATACTAAACGCTGTAGTCTAAATTGTTCTTGCCCTACTTTAAGTCCAGTTCCTAATGCAATCGCTATGAAAACACAGGATAGTCACATCCAAACATTCCTGTGGTATTTAGTACATAGCTACAGACAGATGGTCTGTTGCCCCTTTTTTCAATTCAAATGATCCACTTTCTTTAGCATTTCCTGAAAGAACTAGTTTCTCCAGCCTCCAATTAATTTTTATTGCTTTCCTTTCAACCTTGCATATTTCACTTTAAATATGCACAAAAGGTAGAGAATTTTTAAAAATATTCTAATAAAATAGTATATTAATCATTCTCGATGGCTAGTCTCATATTGTTTGTTTTCTTTTTATTTAATTTTGTTTTCACTAACTCTAGGCTGTTAATTTGTCTTTAGGAATTACAGTTTCTTGCCTCGGTTCCCTCTGTCCTGTTCCAGGTGCAGAACTGCTTTCTATTGCTGTCTACAAGAAAGCTGTGACATGTACAACTAAACTAAGTCAAATATTTATCACATGACAAGAAAAGAGTACTGATTTATAAGCGTAAATCCCTATACATGTAAACATTTTAAAATAATTTAAATATATTTACATGATTTAAAAATAAAAAACTAAAAAAGACATAAAGCAAAAATTCTCTATCTCACCAGTTCTCCCTGTTTAGTTCCTCAGCTGAGTAGTAGCCAGCACTATTTCTTGTCTTCATGCATATGCAAGCAAATATGAATACATATCCTCCAAGAGGTTTTATATATGTAAATACACACAAGTATGAATACATATTATTCCCCTTTTGTTTTACAGAAATAGTTGCATATCGTAGCACTGTTTTGTACTTTGCATTTTTAAACAATTTAACGTTTGCCAAAATGGGTCTATAATCAATTGCATTCCACCGGACACAACTAATTTGCATTTCTATGGACAAAAATTATAGTAGTCGCCCCTTACTCACAGGGAATACATTCTAAGACACCCAGTGGACACCTGAAACTGCAGACAGTATTGAACCCTATATATACTATATTTTTTGCTATCCATACATATCTCTGATAAAGTTTATAAATTAGGCACAGTAAGAGATTAACAACAGTAGAATAGAAAAATTATAACGATATACAGTAATAAAGGTTACGTGAATGTGGTCTGGCTCTCACAATATCTTAGTGTTCTATAGTCCCCTATTTTTGGACTGCAGCTGACCATGGGTAACTGAAACCGCAGAAGGTGAAACCACAGATAATGGAGGACTACTGTATCTGCCTTAATATCAGTTTTCCACAACTTCCAAAATTGTAAAATAGCTCAAAGACAATAAAAGGAGGAAAGGCAGAGATAAACCTGGAAGGGTACACTAAACAAGATATTACCCATGTCCAAGTCTTTCTCATACTTTTTTCTGGTGGTCTTCACATCCATCCCCTTTCTCTTATGGTAATAATCTCAAAGGAAGACTATTTTTATTTTAAAATAAGAGTGGTCTCATTAGGTTTGGCCTGATTATTTTTACGGGTGCAGGAAGAATTTTAACTTGCCACGTAGGCCTCATTAAGTCTGCTCTCTGAGACTAGACTTACACAGTACTGGACAGCTTAGGTCACACACACCTCAGTGTTCGGTCTGGAAGTCTTCAGGAAGAATCTCAGACTGGACTTTTAAAATCCTCTATTTTATGTTAGCCTGAGACTAGGAAATCAAGCCCATGAAATTCTCCACTAGACTTCATCTGCAGTACTCATAAATTTGGGTTAGTTCCTCTGCTCTTCAGATCTGCACCTTATAGTTTTTAACTAAACACTGTCACCATAGGTTCTAAATAAAATTCAAAATATTAATAAGAGAAAAGTCACAGTCTTAGGATATAATATCAGACTGAGACAACATATAAAATTGTAGAACTTATTAAGCACATTTTCAAGCTTAGAATTTTGAAACACTAATTCTATTCTCACTGTTCATATTACAGAAGTGCATTAAAACTTCATTAGATTAAATGCCTATTTGCCTACATGGAATAGTTTAATATTCACAAAGGTTTGTTTAGATGCTGTCATTCCTACTGTTAACCAACAGGAAATTGAGGCAGAGTATACATTCAGGTATAATACAAGCTGTCATCCCACTGAGTTGGTTTTATAGTTGGGTTTAAATTTCTTCGTGGGAGAAACTGCTCCAACAGCAGACTATGTTGCCACTCACACTGCAGAATAAAGCAACCTAGCTCTTTTTGCTGGGCCCCGCTACCTTCTACCACCTGCTGAACGAGCCTGGCACCTCTATCCTTGGGAGGTCTGACAACAGTCGGGCTTCCAAGCGAGGTCAGCCTCTAGGCTCCACTACAACCCTATCCCTCTTAATTCACACATTTCCCATGAAGCAGTCATAATGAACTTTGTAGAGGACTTTGCAGTCTACAAAGCCTTTACGAAAACGGTTGCTCATTATATACCCAGGCAGTCTCCTGCGAGAACAGGCTGGGTTTCAAGGGTCTTCCTGCACAGCTGCTAGTTTGGAAATCTAGACCAAAATTTCCCATGGGAACCATGCTACCGGGTTGAAGTTTGTTTTCAGAAGTCGGAAACCTATGTAATCTGCTTGTGGTAAACCATTAACATTCCTCACCACCATCAAGACGTAGTGGAGGTATGTGTGGGGGAAATAAACATGTGTAAATAATTTTTAAAAGCATTTTACATTTTAATGAACAAGTGTCATATTTTTGACAATGTAGTTTTAATTTATATTTTAAAGGCTTCTTTTATTTCTGAATAGTTAGACAAAATGTTAAAGAAAATATGTCTAGATCTTATTTTGTGTGCCTTCTTAGAAGGCTAAAAATAGCTAGGCTGTCTGTGTGGACACCAGTATACTGGTACCTCCTCACGGTCCACAATCCGGCCGTTACAAGAGGTTTGCTTTAGGAGTTCGGAAGCACAACGCCCTTGCTGCCCCTCTGGCAGTGGGAGTGGTGAGGTCCCATCCTCTCCACAAGGAGACATCCCTGCTTTTGCTTTCCCATCTCCCCTGAGGGTAGGATGTGTGTGTGGGGGGGAAGTGAGGTGGGTGATGGAGGACAGTTCCCTGTCTCTGCTTTCCCGAGTCCCATAGATGGATAACCTGACCAATTTTCTTGCCTCCCTGGGCAATGGTGGATTCCAGCCATAGCTTTCTCTCTCTCCTGACATTCTGGAAGCAGGCAAATAGTCAGCTCTTTTGAAGTTTACAGGGATTTTTACTATTGGTAATACTTGGTAACCGCTAGGGGGCTGAGAGACACCTCCACAGAGCCCCACGTTTTCCCAACCCTTTCCATTTTCATGTAGATTCAGGTAAGGAGGAACTAAGTGCTGCCCCTTAGGAGGCTTTCCTTGATATCCTCAACACTGTGTACCCCAACGCTGTGATAGGCTTTTTATTTATATACTTAGTTCTCTTCTTCACTGACCCGGGGACTCCTTACTGGCAGGGAAACACTAGCATGGGGCCTGGCCCAGAGCAGGCATTCAGTAGTTATGTGGCAACAAATAAAATAAAATTAATTTGTTGTTTGGGTATTTAACACATTTGGATGGAGTTGCTGGGGCTGAGAGGGTTACAGACGGAGGAGAGAGCAGAAAGGGGAAGCCCAGGGTGATGAGAAAAAAAGGACCTCTGAAAGGAGAAGGTGAGAAAATGATACAGGGACACCTCCACCAATATGAACTCAAATAGAGGTGGTTATGAGAAACAAACAATCTTGAGGGTACATGGGTCCTTCTCCCCTGCATCAGAGGCTCCACCCTGAAAAGTCCATCCTGGCCTGAGGCCAGAGGAGCAATGAGAACAGGACACAAAGGAAGGGGATAAAGCCCCCAAACTTGGTGATGGAAAAGGGAAGGTGAAGGACATCTAAGAGTTAGCAATATGGCCCAGGACTGCTGTGTAAGCACATGTAAAAAAACAGCTATGAGTTAGGATCATCTGTATATATAACTACGAGCAAAACCCTCCAAATAGTGGAAACATTGACCCTCCTGCCCAATTCTTCAATTATGCATAAAGTACTTACCACGAATTGCATAAATAATCAGTTTTTTTAACAAGAGCCATTTCCTTGAAGGAAGATTCCAGAAGTGGTAACATTTTATTTCGTCAAAATATCCAACATATCTATTCTGCAAAGCAACAGAAGCCTCAATTTAAGTGGAGATTAAAAGCCTGAAGTTACCATTCCTAATTTTTTTTTGTATAGCACTTATTAAAGGGAGTGAGTAGTTAAGGAAACATTTACTCATACCATTATATAAGTTAGCATTTTTATGAATGTTGCCTCACAACTAAATATCTACCTTGGGGGCAGGGGGAAACCATTGAACTAACTGCTTATGGGGAAGTAATAAGGATAGAGCCAGGTCTTGCTTATAGGCTGCTTACGATTGAGAGGGCGACTAATCAGACTCGACAAGAAAACAGCTACAACATTATCAACATGGGGGTAGAAGCTCAGTCGTGGCTGAGATAGAAGAAGGTTTGTGGTTTGGTGGGGAGTGGCCTTCTGGGCATGGGAGAATGGTGTATGTGAAAACTCAAGAGGAAGACCTTCATGGGTCAGTAGTGGATTTCATTTCATTCTTCTCTTGTTCCTGCCAGCTAGACTTTCTCCACTTTCCATTTCCTCAATCTGCTTTCATAAGGAAGCCCTGGAATTCTCCTAGCTTTGTCTTCTCCCTGTGGCAAGCTGTTCACACTGGAATCTTTAAATCCTTCTTAAGGGAGTTGAAGAGTTCTGGTACTGAGTCAACTGGACTCAAAAGTTTACAGACTCTTCCCTACCCATTGAAAAGTGTTAATAAAATTAACTGCCATACTTTCCAGTAGAAAGGGCCAGTCATGAGGGAGGCTTGTGTAAGTTCTTAACTCAGGGGTGGATAAAATGTGGTTGGTAGAATAGCTCATGATGCAGGGTCTGAATATGATGGCGTCTGAGAATTACCTCCCGCCACAGAGGACACTCTGTCCTGGGCCTTGCCAACACAGCTCTCACACCTGCAGCCGAGCCCTTGCATTGCTCTCTCAGTGAATCAGGAGAGATTCAGTTGCTGCCTATGGTATGCCAGTTCTGGACTAAAGTTAGGGAAACTGTGCCCAATTGCAGAAGAAATGGAGAAGGGGAGATGTACTGGGCGAGCTACATCTAACATTCCCTTGACGCCTGCCGCCAGATTCTCCACCTTCCACTAAAGGCTGTAACCTACCAGGGCCCTCAAGCTGATTTCGCTCCCACGCTTCTTTCTCCTATAGCTTAAAACAACAAAGACTTGTAACAAAAATTAATTACAACCAACGCATAGCAAGCACTCACTACAAACAAAGGTGATATTATGAAAAGCGGCAAGGCACTTTGGGATGCAAAGGGTAGAAAGAGGGGTAGATATGGGCCTTGCCTTTAAAGGGAATACAGAAGTCACCACTTCAAATAGCTAGAGAATAACGTAAGGTGGCTCAGTCCCTAAAAGAAACACAGAGGGCTATAAGAACTGAGAAAACGAGACTATTTCAGGCTGGGAAGGGAAAGGGACTCCAGGAAAAGGGCCCATGTGAGCAGTGGCATGAGGGTATAAAGTGTCCACAAGCTGGGAAACAGCAAACAGTCTAAAGTGTTAGATGTGGGATGTGTCAATGCACACAGTGGAATAAAAGATTGGAAAAATCAAATTGTAGAAGGTCTTGAGTGCCAGGTTGAAACACTGAGTGTGTTGCCATTGGTGGTCGGCAGGGACGTTATGGATTTTGAGCATGGAAATGGCATGATTAAAGCTAGGCTACCACAACTTCATGCAATACTTTCAGCTTAGGGTCTATGGCTATCTTTGTTCTTTTTGTTTTATTTTTGGCTTGGGTGTGGGAGAACAGTACCAGTGGGTAAGGCTGAGGTGTTTTGTTTTTTTTTTTTGCCCAAATTAAAGGTCCGGGGCCAGTAATTACAGTGTTATTCTAACAGGGCCAAGGGTCTTATTTAGCTCCCATCACTTCACTCATAGACAAACTCATTCACAGCTACATCCAAATCTACTTAAGAACTCCCAACCAGCTCTCATTCCAGTTTGAGGAGCAATATAGATGAGAAGCTGTGCACAGCGTGGGAAATAATGGGCTTCAGAGTCTGACAGATCTGGATTTGAGTCCTTGGTTCAAAAAGTTAATTTCTCTGAACCTCAATTTCCCAGTTTGTAAAATGGGAATCATAGTAACCTACTTACAGAGTCGCTGAGAATATTAAATGAGTTAATGAATATAAAACGCTTAGAATGATTTGACAAAGTCTACAATGTTGTAAATTCTACAGGATAAATGTCCTGGTTCCTTCAATAAACAAATCACAGGGAATACAAAAGAGGTAGGAAACCTATAAACTAAAAGAGACTTAAGAAACATAGCAACCAAATGAAATGTGTGCACCTTGTTTTGATCCTGACTGAAACAAACTAAATTCTAATGGATTTAGAAATTTGATTAGAAATGGGCTAGAAATTTGATATTATTAAGGTATTTTTAAGGTATAATATTTATTAAAGTTTTGTTTTTTAAAAGAGTACTTATATTAGACATCGTACCAAAGTATCTGTGGGATAAAATGATGTGATGACTGAAATTTCCTTCAAAATAATCCAGGTTTAGGGAAAGAAAGAGTGGGGAGTAGGGTTGGGCGGTGTGAGGAGAGTGGGAAGGGAATGGATGAAACACGACTGGCTGCAGGCTGGACCGATGGAGCAGTGTGATGACTAAAAGGGGATTATTGTGTGATTCTTTTGACTTCTGTATATGTTTTTAAATTTCCATAACAAAATGCTTTAAAAAGAAAAAAACAGAGTAATAGCATATATTTCACACAGCTGTTATGAGTATTCAATGAGACAATGTAAAAGTGCAATATTATCTGGTATATAACAGGTTTTGTTTTTTTTTTTGTGAAACAGCTTCAGAAGGTATGTAATAGAGTTTTTGAAAAGTGTTTATTTTTCTTTCTGTTTCACAATACACCGCCCCACACACAGACAGACAGACACACAAGGGAGTCATCCAAAAACAGTCCTTGTGATGTTCTGCAAGGATTGAATTGTCCTAGCAGGGGTTTGTGAAAGACCCAGTTCCTCTTTACAGAGAAATCAAAGGCTGGTGACTTTAGATAATCTTAGGGGTCTGGAGCCTTAGGCATTGGACCTTCCTTCTTTGGGAAAGTAATCAACTCCTGGACTCTGTAAATAATAACTGATATAAAATGGAAAGTGGGATGCTCTGAGGAGAACCCAGAGCACACAGCTTGGGCAGCATCTGAGGTGCAGGTCTCGACACTGGGGTGGGATCAAGGCCTGTTGGTAAGGCACCTGAGTGCTACCGCCTGATCACCAAAGGAGAAGAATCTAAAACAAAACCAAGGAACAGGTCCCAATCTTCACCCGCTCCCCTAAAAAACTTCCCTTTTTAAAAGGATAACTTACTTGAGAAGGATTTTCTACTCCCTCATATCTAGTGTTCCTGATTTTGTCTCTTTGTCCTTCTTTGATATAACGAAGGCAGTCCTACAATGAAAGGGGACAATTCAACAGTGGTTCATCTGCACACTTTTCCTTCCTATTATTAGGCATCCTTAAAGTTTCTAAGGGTGCATTATTTCCTTATGTCAGTGGTCTTTGGGCAGAGGCTACCCGAAATAACAAACAAAGCTACATCAAGGACTTCTCTCACTCAAAGATACATAAAGACATGAAATTTTAGAGCTAGAAAGACCTAGAGATCATCTAGTCCAAGTCTTCTTCCTAATTTTCCATTTTACAAATGAGAAGACAGACCAAACGAAAACCAAGCAACCTGTTATGGAGATGCTGCAGCCAGTTAGAGGGAGCTAGGGCTCTGATCAATGGCTTTCAAAAGTCTTTGTTTCTTAAGCTACAATCCAATTTAATAAACCTAGAAGATACGCGCGCGCGCACACACACACACACACACACACACTTACCTTTTAATATTTTCTATTCTACTCGATTCCGTTTTATTTTAAAAAATGCTAGTTACAACCTAGCAAGTTGATTTTATAACTCACTAATAGATCATGATCCATAGTTGGAAAAACACTGTCCTAGAACACCCAATTTAAAGGCCTCTGTGTCTCAAATTAGAAAAGCCAAAAGTGGTGGAATTAGAGTGCTGGGCATTGTGCATAAACCATTCCTTCTCTTCCCCAGACTGTAGGCCAAGCAACTCGAACAGAGTTGCTAGAGGTGTGTCCTGGAATGGTAAGTTCTCAGCAAGATTATGATACAAAAAGGACTGAGAACCCTGCTTTAAGAAGTGGAAACAAAGGCCGAGCGCAGTGGCTCACGCCTGTAATCCTAGCACTCTGGGAGGCCAAGGCGGGTGGATAGTTTGAGCTCAGGAGTTTGAGACTAGCCTGAGCAAGAGCGGGACCCCATCTCTACTAAAAATAGAAAGAAATTGGCCAAAGAACTAAAAATAGAAAAAAAAAATTAGCCGGGCATGGTGCACGTGCCTGTAGTCCCAGCTACCTGGGAGGCTGAGGCAGGAGAATCGCTTGAGCCCAGGAGTTTGAGGTTGCTGTGAGCTGGGCTGACGCCATGGCTCTCTAGCCCGGACGACAGAGTGTGAGACTCTGTCTCAAAAAAAAAAAAAAAAAAAAAGAACTGGAAACAGCCCACCCTGCCTTCTCAGAAATTTCCAGAGGTTACAGATCCCACATATTTTAACTGTGCACAGCTAATTACATTCAGAAGAGACTTTGTTCTGAGTTGGGAAATTATACCTAACAATTATAAGGATGGTCAAGATCCTTTGGAGAACTTATCTAATTACTCTTGATATTATTCTCATGAAGAAGAAAAAAGTCTTGTTACTGGTGGGAGTAAGAGCAGGCCAGGCTAGGGTGAGGAGAATGAAGTATCTTGATTACTGAGGTTTTTTTTTTTTTTACACTTGCATAACATGGCTTTGCTCATCTCACCTTAATCCTGCTCTATTGGGTCCTGTCTTTATTTAAAATGTTGATATTGTATATATCATAGTTTTTATTTTTAAAATATTGCATTAAAATATTATTTATCCTAATGGCTATGATTTTTGGCATTCCCTTAAATTTTGTGCCTCACTAATCTCACCCTAGTCCCGGCCCTCAGTAAGAGGTCCTGAAGTCAGTTACTAACTACTGCATGTTAACAAGTATAAAAACCAGACTTTCAAAAACCTGCTTTCCAATTACAATTTTACTTAACTACCATGAATTAAAGAATCATCTTAACATCCTACCAGTGATGTTTCAGAACTAGCAAATTCAATCCGCATAAGACCAAGTTTTAGTAGCATCTTTCATACCTGTGGTTTTAAACATGTTCCTCTGGTAATAAGGCAAACCCAAAGCATAGTTCCTGCTCGGCCTAGAAAAGAAAAGAAGTTAGTTCAAGGAACCATTGTTCATGGTAGTACTTAGTATAAAAACACACTCAGAAATATTCAAAGAGTACATATAGGATTGATTTTCTTTCACCCTGAATGTGCTTGTCCAAAATATTTTAATTCAGAAATAGCGTAAGATGTTTCACTGATTTGTGGTCATCCTTGGAATTTGGCGTTTTAACTGTTGGCATAATACACATGTACACATGTGTATTTTTCTTGAATCTCTAATGCTGGGGATTGCAATAACTGGAAGAGGTAATAAGCTTTGCTCTAGGACTCTAAAGCTAAATCGCTGCTTATTAAAAACTAATTACCCTATTTTTCTAAATAACATAAACAAAAGCAGTACCTATAGAAGATAAACAACTCCAAACACCATGTAGCACTTTCAATACCCATTATAGCTTCCACTTTAGAGTTTTTAATTGTATTACAAAAGTTTTCAAACATACGAAAGTAGAGAACAATATAATGAACTCTCATATACCTGTTCCCCAGATTCTTTAATTATCAGTATTTTGCTTTACATGAGTAATTTCTCTCTTCTCTTCCCTCCTTTTTTCCCTCTCCCTCTCTCTTTTTTCTTTCTTTGCTGTTGTAGCATTTTAAAGCAAACCCTTGACTTCATGCTTCATGTCATTCCATCCTCAAAATCTCTTATGTTTAATTACAATTTATTTTTGTCCTGCCATACAAAATTCGAGTTTCTTAAAAAAATATGTTGCCTCTTTTATTTCTACAATGATCTGTAGCTTTTGTCTTAGCCAGTACACACTGAATGAACGTAATCATTTTCTATAATTCCAAACTTACACTTTTTACCTAAGATGCACAAAATTTTATGTTCTATCCTTTAAAAAATTTTTAATGAACCGCTAAACTGATTTTGCAACACATAGTTTGAAGAGCACTATTCCAACCCAGGTACTTGCAAAGAGGAGTTCGTACCACCCCTTGTTATGATAAAAAAAGCTTCTTGCTAAAGGGAGCTACTGACCATAAACAGCCTGGATCTCAGCTACCTAGACTGCTAACGTTTCAATTTTGGAGGACGTCTCTGGGTCTCTGTAACTCTGTTATTTTCCCATTTGAAAGAAACTTTTGGAAAGTTCCTTTACCAATTATGGGCATACCATAGGTAAATTCACGTCCTTGTTGCTGTGGATAATTACATCTGTAGACATAGTAGATGCCTTCTCATCCAGTCAAGCAGATAAAGCAGGGAATCATAAAAATGATATATACATGCCTTAAATATTTTATTGTAAATTCAAATATAAACATGCATGCATTCACTAAACTTCTGATATTGGACAAAGGCTTTAAGTTTTTAAGTTTAGGTCTCCCCAAATGGAGTTCTTTCTTGAAAAATCCAGGCCAATTTCATAAACCATTGCATCATATCTCTGGTTTTCTTTATAGAAATCTAAGTGCAGAATCATTCTAGATTTTACTACCAGAATTTTTCTCCCAATGTTTTATAATAGTCTTGTTTGCATTTATTTAGCTGCAATTTTGGTTGTAGCCACTCAGCTTCATTGAATTTTCCTGAAACATTCAACTGATTCTCCATAAAATTATAAAACTTTTTGTTCACTTTGACATTTGATGGATTTATATAATATCTGATTATATGACATATTATAATAAGTAGAACTGGCAGACACTGGTGGAAGCAGAAATACATAGGCATACTAAAGAAAAGTATACAAGCTGCAAATTTTCAACATGCCAATGGACGCCAACCAGTGTGTTTATAAAGGTAATGGGGAACATTAGATAATCCACCAAGTTAGTTAGACAGACATCAGTAAGACAGCATCTGTTATCCTGAAGTCAACAGAAATGTCTTGCATCTCTAACTATAATACAATTCTTGGCCTTCATAATGATTAACGACTAACATTTGGGTAATGCTTTAAAGGTCTCATATAATCTTTACAACTCTCTCTGTGAGGCGAATAACTCTGTACAAGGAAGAAGAAACTGAGCTTCATGAAGCAAGTTTAAGAGACTTTCGCATAGTTAAATATGGCAAGATATCTTAATGCCAGCGAAGAAGTTAAAAATATGCCACTCTAGCATATTGACTATCTTGAGCCAAAGGCACTTGAAAAACAGCAGGTTCAAGATCACTCTTTCTGACATGCTTTCTTAAAAGCAGGAGATGAAATTCCCATGTGAAAGATGGCCTCCTTATACCAGAAGGAAGGTATCATTTTTATCATCAAGGACAGGAAGTTGAGGCCAAGGGAAATCCTTATCCTCCCAGCTACTTCTTCACCTAATTAACTACTCTAGCCCAAGCCCCTTTGTCTTGTCACATTTCCATAAGTCACTACTCTTGTCTAATTCAGTATATAAGTGTTCATCTCTAACTGTGTCTTTGGTCTTCATTTCCTTATAAGGACTTCCATTTCACATGAAACTTGGATTAAATACGTTTGTATGCTTTTCTCTCTCATTTTTAAACATTTTATTTACTTTTTATTTCAATAGATTTAGGGGGTACAAGTGTTTTTCTGTTACATGGATGAATTGTATAATGCTGAAGTCAGGGCTGTTAGTGCACCCATCACCAGGATAGTGCACATTGTACCTGAGAGGTATTTTGTATCCCTCATTTCCTGCCTCCCTCCCCACTTCTTAGTATCCAATGTCCATTATATCTCTGTATGACTTGTATCTATCCATTGTTTAACTCCTACTTCTAAGTGAGAACATGTGGTATTTGTTTTTCCATTCCTGAGATACTTGACTTAGGATTATGGGTCCATCCAAATCGCTGGAAAAGACATTATTTCATTCCTTTTCATGGCTGAGTAGTACTCCATGGTGTATGTATACCACATGTTCTTTATCCACTCATCAGCTGATGGGCACTTAGGTTGATTCCACGTCTTTGCCACTGTGAATTGTGCTGTGATAAACATTCAGGTACAGGTGTTGTTTTAAACAATGTCTTCTTTCCCTCTGGGGAGATACCCAGTAGGGGGACTGCTGGATTGAATGGTAGGTCTGCTTTTAGTTCTTTGAGGAATCTCCATATACAACCAATACAGTGGATACTTTTTCCGTTGGTAATAATTGAATTCACTTCTTTCAAAAGAAGGCTTTTTTCTCTTCTGAGTAATTTAAAATCTGGTCCTTGTGAAACCCTGTAAATCTTAAAACCCTGTAATCTTTGTTAAAATATCAGCTTAAACACATTCCAAGAATTCTGTTCAAACTAAAACTCTTTTGTATACTTCTGAGGTGCCTGAGAAAAAGACTTCGTTATTTATGAGAAAATGTGCTTTATCTCGGAAATTGTATTCAAACATGAGCTTACTATTTTGTAGAATGAATCCTTATGAAGCTGACATGAGACCATCTCAGAAGAACTCGCAAGGTTCCTTAAACTTTTGCTTGTTTTTCTGAACATTGTCCACAGTACACATTTCCCTCTAAATTATTCTACAGCATGCAAATGTCAATGGTATGAAACACCACTGTGCTGGAAGAATTAATATATTACTTTAGTAATGTACCTGAGCTAAATGACCAAAGCTTTAGGGGTACATAGACAACATCATAATACTCATGGCATTTTGAAATGAATAAATACTGTTAAACTTGGTTCTTTGATAGCCGGTGTTCTATTTTTCAGATCAACATAAAGCACAATGATTACTCTAAACTCAATATTTTCAAATTCAATATTTAAAGCCATGTAAGCTGAAACTTCCCTGTCAAAATTTTTGGCTGCCAGATTTATACCTGTTTGTTCAGCTGTATATTTTTAAAATTTCTATAAAGTAGATTTTATAGAATGTAACATGTTTACTGCCTTTGTAAAACAGTGCATAATTGTATAATTTCTGTGTATAAACTGAATGCTTTGGGTTTTCCATACAGTAGTCTATAAGGCAATAAATATTAATGTTATAAAAATAACTACCAGTGCCCACATGATATTGGATGAATCGCACAGAATTTATTTTTGAGGCTAAAAAGCCAGTCACAAAAGATGTACTCTATGATTCCACTTATGTGAAATTCAAATAAAAGTAAAACTAATCTGTGGTGACACAAATCAAGATAGCAATTATCTCTGGTGTATTGGGATATTGACTAGAAAGGGGCAAGAAATGTTCAATACCTTGACAGGGTGATGGTTACATGCATATATAATTATTTATAATCTCATCAAGATATATACTTAAGATTAGTACAACTTACAGTATTTATTACATCTCAATAAAAACATAATTATATATGCACGTGTATATATATGTATACTTATATATAGGCATGTATACATATGGATAATTAAATTTTTATTGAGGTATAACAAATAACTGTAAATTGCACTAATGTGTACACACACATATCTAAACTTCTTAAACAATGACTTTCAGCTAGAATTTCATAGTAAACAGCAGTATATGTTTGAAATTAGTCATCCACAGATCCAAAAGCAGTATATCTCCACAATAATTTAGGATCTCAATTTAAGAACACACATTTTAGTTAAAGCCTTCCCATTCTTTGTCCCTATGATAGACTAAAAAAAAAAAAATGGCCACAATTCTTTGCAATTCCTTTCATCAGAAGATGGAATATGTTTTCTACTCCATGAATCTGGACTGGTATTATAATTTGCTTTGTCCAGTAGAATGAGGTAGAAGTCACATTATACTAGTTTTGAGCCTGGACTTTAAGAGGCTTTGTATACTTTTGCTTTCTGCTCCTGGGATCCCTGTCACTTCCGCCTCATGAACAGGTCTGAACTAGCCTACTGGAGAATGAGAGATAACAATGGAGCCATTCAGCCAAGCCGTATTATTTTATTTTAGTTTTATCTGTTTCCTTCATCCTATTTTCAAATGTTTTAATTGACACATAATAATTGTACATATTTATGGGGTACGGTGTGATATTTCAATACCTGCATGCAATGTGTAATGACTGAATCAGGATTATTAACATATCCATAACCTCAAACATTTATCATTCTTTGTGTTGGGAACATTCCAAATCCTCTCTTCTAGCTATTTTAAAATATCCAATAAATTATTAACTATGGTCACCTTACAGTGCTATAGAACAACAGAACTTATTCCTCCTATCTAGCTATAAGCTTGTACCTGTTAACCAACCTATCTCCCTATCACACCCTTTCCACTTCCCTTCCCAGCCTCTAGTAACCACTATTCTACTCTCTACTTCTTTGACATCAACTTTTTTAGCTTCCATATATGAGTGAGCCCATGTGATATTTGTCTTTCTGTGCCTGGCTTATTTTACTTAACATAAGGTTCTCTGGGTTCATCTATGTTGCCATGAATGACAGGATTTCATTTTTTATGGCTAAATAGTATTCCATTGTGTATATATACCATATTTTCTTTATCCATTCATCTGTTGATGGACACTTAGTTTGATTCCATATCTTGGCTATTGTGAATAGTGCTGCAATAAACCTGGAGGTACAGGTATCTCTTCGATACACTGATTTCCATTCCTTTGGCTATGTACCCAGTAGTGAGAGGGATTGCTGAATCATATGTCAGTTCTATTTTTGGTTTCCTGAGGAACTTCCATACTGTTTTATACAATGGCTGTAATAATTTACACTCTCACCAATCGTATATGGAGTCCCCCTTTCTTCGCATCCTTGCCAGCAATTATTTTTTTGTCTTTTTGATAATAGCCATTCTGACTGGGGTGAGATGATATCTTATTATGGTTTTGTTTTGCATTTCCATGATAGTTAGTGATGTTGAGAATCTTTTTATAGACTTGTTAGCCCTTTGAATGTGTTCTTTGGAGAAATTCTATTCAGATCATTTTCCCATTTTTAATTGGATTATTTGGGTTTTCGTTATTGCTGCTGTTGTTGAGTCATTTGGTTTCTTGTATATTCTGGATATTAATCCTTTGTCAGATGAATAGCTTGCAAATATTTTCCCCATTCTACAGGTTGTCTCTTTATTTTGTTGATTGTTTGCTGCACAGACACTTTTTGGTTTGATGTAATTCCATTTCCTTATATTTGCTTTTATTGCCTGTGTGTTTGAGATCTTATACATAAAATCTTTGCACAGTCAATGTCTGAAGCATTTCCCCTAAGGTTTCTTCCAGTAGTTTCATAGTTTGGGGACTTACAGTTAAGTTTTTTCATACATTTTGATTTGACTTTTGTATGAGGTGAGAGATAGCAGTCTAGTTTCATTCTTCTGCACATGTAAATCCAGTTTTCCCAGTATCATTTATTGAATTATGTTCTTGGCACCTTTGTTGGAGGTCAGTTGGTTGTAAATACATGCATTTATTTCTAAGTTCTCTATTGTGTTCCATTGGTCTCTGTGTCTCTTTTGATGTCAATACTATGCTGTTTTGGTTACTATAGTTTTGTAGTATTTTTTGAAGTCAGATACTGTGATGCCTCCAGCTTTGTTCTTTTTGCTCAGGATTACTTTGGTTATTTGGAGCTTTTCATGGTTCTGTATGAATTTTAGGATCCTTTCTTCTAGTTCTGTGAAGAATGTCATTTGTATTTTGATAGGAAATTCATTAAATGTGTAGATCACTTTGGGTAGTATTATCATTTTAACAATATTAATTCTTCCAGTCCATGAGCGTGGGATGTCTTTCTACTTTTCTGTGTCCTCTTCAATTTCTTTAATCAGTGTTCAACATATGCAAATCAATAAGTGTGATACATCACATCAACAGAATGAAGGACAAACACAATACGATCATCTCAACAGATACAGAAATGGCGTGTGGTAAAATTCAACATCTCTTCGTGATGATAATAGCAAGTTAGGTATAAGTTAGGTATACTCCAGCTTTGTTCTTTTTTGTTCAGGATTACTTTGACTATTCGGGTCTTTTGTGGTTCCATATGAATTTTAGGATTGTTTCTTCCATTTCATTGTAGAGATCTCTGACCTCCTCGGTTAAATTTTTTCCTAAGTATTTTATTTTATTTTTGTAGTTATTATAAATAGGATTGCTTTTTTTCATTTTTGATGTGTAGAAATGCTACTGATTTTTGTATATTGACTTTGTGCCCTGTAGCTTTACTGAATTCATTTATTTTGTGGAGTCTTTAGGTTTTTCTATACAGAAGATAATGTCATCTGCAAACAGGAACAATTTTACCTCCAACTTAGATGTCCTTTATTTAATTCTCTTGCCTAATTTCTCTGAGTAAGAGCTTCCAGTACTATGTTAAATAACAGTGGAGAAAGTGGGCATTGTTGTCTTGTTCCAGTTCTCAGAGGAAAAAGCTTTCAACTTTTCTCCATTCAGCATGATGCTAGATGTGGGGTTGTCATATATGGGCTTTATTGTATCAAGGTATGTTCCTTGTATACCTAATTTTTTGAGAGCTTTTATCATGCAGGGATGTTGAATTTTACCTAATGCTATTTCTGCATCTATTGAGATGATCATACGGTGTTCATCCTTCATTTTGATGATGTGATCCATCACATTTATTGATTTGCATATATTGAACTGCCCTTGCAGCCTTGGGATAAATTCCATTTGATCATGGTGTATAATCTTTTTGATGTGCTGTTGGATTTGGTCTGCTAGCATTTTATTGAGAATTACGGCATCTATGTTCATCAGTGATATAGGCCTGTTTTCTTTTTTTGTTGTGTCCTTGGCTGGTTTTAGAATCAGGGTAATGCTGACCTTGTACATAAGTTTGGAAGAATTATCTGCCCTTCAATTTTTTTTTGGAATAGTTTGAAAGAATTGGTGTTAGTTCTTCTTTAAAAGTTTGGTAGAATTCAGCAGTGAAGCCATTCAGTCCTGGGTTTTGGTATGTTGTATTTCTATTCTCATTTGTTTCAAGAAATTTTTTAATTTCTTTTTTAATTTCTTCATTGACCCGTTAGTCATTCAGAAGCATGCTGTTTAATTTTTATATATTTGTACAGTTTCCAAAGTTCCTCTTGTTATTTCTAGTTTTATTTCATTATAGTCAGAAAAGATAATGGATATGACTCTGATTTTTAAAAAATTGTTGAGACTTGTTTTGTGGCCTAGCACATGGTCTATCCTGGAGAATGTTCCATGTGCTGTTGAGAAGAAGATACATTCTGTAGCTGTTGGATGAAATGCTCTGTAAATGTCTGCTAGGTCCATTTGGTCTATAGTGCAATGAAATCTGATGTTTCTTTCTTGATTGTCTAGATCGTCTGTCCAATGCTGAGAGTGGGGTGTTAAAGGCCCCAACTATTGGAATCTATCTCTCCTTTTCATCTAATAATATTTGCTTTATATATCTAGGTGCTCTAGTGTTGGGTGCATATATATTTATAATTATTATATCTTATTGCCAAATTGATCCCCTTAGTATTATATAATGATCTTCTTTGTTCCTTTTCACAGTTTTTGACTTAAAGTCTATTTTAGCTTCTATGAGTATGGCTATTCCTGCTTACTTTTGGTTTTTGTTTGCCTAGAATATCTTTCCATCCCTTCACTTTCCATCTGTGTGTGTCTTTACAGATGAAGTGAGTTTCTTGTAGGCAGCATATAGTTGAGTCTTTTAAAAAAAAATCCATTCAGCCAAGTCTGTCTTTTAATTGGGAATTTAGTATGTTTACATTTGAGGTTATTATTAATAGGTGAAGACTTACTCTTGTCATTCTGCTAATTGTTTTCTTGTTGCTTTGTATATCCCTTGTTCCTTTCTTCAATTATTACTGTTTATCTTTGCGGTTTGGTGGGTTTCTGTAGTGATAAAGTTTGATTCCTTTCTCTTTCTCATTACTATATCTGCTCTATCAGTGAGTTTTATACTTTTGCATGTTTTCATGATAGTAATCATTCTTTTGTTTCCCGATGGAGGACACTCTTAAACATTACTTGTAAGGCCAGTCTAGTGGTGATGAATTCCCTCAGTTTTTGCTTCTCTGGGAAAGACATTATTTCTTCATTTCTAGAAGACAGCTTCGCTGGGTATAGTATTTTTGGCTGATAGTTTTGCTGGCAGTTTTTTCCTGTCAGCACTTTGACTGTATCATCCCATTCTCCTCTGCCTTGTAAGGTTTCTGCTGAGAATTCTACTGTTAGTACAATAGGGATTCCTTTAGATGTGACTTGACATTTTCTCTCGCTGTTTTTAGAATTCTGTCTTTGTTTTTGACTTTTGACAGTTTGACTACTATGTGCCTCAGAAAGGACCTTGTGAGGTTTGATCTATTTGGGAACCTTTGTGCTCCCTGGATGCGGATGTTGATATCTCTTCCAAGACTTGGGATATTTTCAGCTATTATGTTATTAAAGAGATTTTCTATGTATTTTCTCATTTTCTTCTCCTTCTGAAATTTCCATAATGCAAATATTTGTCATCCAATTACGTCTTATAATTCCCATGGTTTTTCTTCATTCTTTTTTATCCTTTTTTGTTTTTGTCTAACTGGGTAATTTCAAAAACTTGTCTTCAAGTTCATAAAGTCTTTCTTCTGCTTGGTCTAGTCTATTGTTGAAGCTCTTGATTGTATTTTTTATTTCATTCCTTGAATTATTCAGTGCCAAGATTTCTCTTTAGTTCTTTTTTAATGATATCTATATCTTTGTAGAATTTCTCATTTAAATCATGAATTATTTTCCTAATTTTGTCATATTATCTCTCTGTATTCTCTTGTATCTCACTGAGTTTCCTTAAGGTCATTATTTTGAATTATTTCTCAGGCAATTTATAGTTTTTTAATCTGGGATCTGTTACCGGGGAATTATTGTGTTTCTTTGGAAGTATAATGTTTCCTTGCTTTTCATGTTTCTTGTGTCTCTACATTGATTTTTGTATATTTGGTGGAACAGTTGTGCTTTGGTTCTGGGTGGGTGCAGTAGTGTAGTCTCCATGTGATTTCTTCAGCTATAATTAACATTATCAGTTTCTGCAAGTATCTCAGAGTCCTAGACTGGGGGTTTTCACAGAGGCAGCGGTATGGCTTTGCTGGGGGCTGGGGACACCATGTGGTCTGGCTCTCAGGCCCTGGGGGGGTGGGGCATGTGCTAGGTGTCATGGCTCCACTAGTCAGGTGTGGGAACACTGGCAAAATGAGAACAAGGCAGGCCAGTCATCAGGTCCTGAGAAGTGTGTGTGGCATGTGGCAGCTTCACTGGTCAACGGGCAGGGTCAATGGCAGGCTAGGGTATGTGCAGCATGCAGTGGCCCCACCAGTCGAGGGCAGCCAAGCCATTTTAGACTAGCTGGTCCTCAGAAGGCCTACTAGCTAACCACAGATGCATCTGTAACCCCAGTTGAGATAGCCAATCCTGCCTCTAATTATCAGAACTCTTCAGTTAAGCTCAACTCAAATCCACAAATCATAGTATCGTGAGCTAAATAAATGGTTAGTGTTATAAGCCAATAAGTTTTGGGGTGGTTTGTAACATAGCAAAAGCTAACTGGTATCAATCCATTATGATTTTTTTACCTGAAACAAAAAGTTTTTGAAAGAATAATACCATCTCTGGGTCAATACTAAACTTATGGCCAAAGTGGGAGGATTGCTTGAGGCCAGGAGTTTGAGAACAGCCTGGACAACATAGCAAGACCCAGTCTCTAAAAAAAAAATTTATTTTTTAAAAAATTAGCCAGGCATGGTGGCACGTGTCTGTAGTCCAACTACTAGGAAGGCTGAGGCAGGAGGATCACTTGAACTCAGGAGTTTGAGGTTGTAGTGAGCTAAGATGACATCACTGTACTCAAGCCTGGGCAACAGAATGAGACCCTGTCTAAAAATAAAACTTATAACTACATAGTCTATGTTCGCTGAGAAATGAGTATTTGTTAGATAAATAACCTTACCGCAATTGGAGTCCTATACAAAGGATGCCTTCCATAAAAGGGAAACGATATAGTAATGATATGCTCTGAAAGTCAAAATTATCACTGTTACAAATGTCATGAGAGGAAAAACAACATATAAAAATTCAATTTACATAAAATCAGTCTCCTTTTTCACAGCAAAAGCTTTTAAGGTTGAAGTTTATGGAAAAAATAGTTAATACACATTCAGGTTAATCAAGATAACATATTAAATTGTCTAATATAATGACCATTAAACTGGTGTGGTGTCCCCAAGATTCAACTGGTTCTAGCCATATGCCACATAATTGTGTTGGCATCAGTATGAAGCTCTTCCTGTGGTTGGAATTTATTTCTTATCTTAAACGCCAAAGAACGTCCAAGAGTTTGGGGCACAAGTTATGGTGGGAACTTCCAGGGTGCTTCTCAGCCTTCCTGACTCAGAGAACCTGAGATCTACAAAGCAGTGACCTCCTTCTCTGGGGTTCTAGGAAGAGAAGAGGTCTCTCTGGGATCCTTGGGACTCAGGATAACTACTAGAACTTAATAAATTCTAAACCAAACTCAAAAGAAATCAGCCAAAAATCCATTCAACTTCCTGTGCTGTGACCAAGTAGCCCTGATTCGAGATGACATGGAGATTTTCCCTTACCAGGGTTAAACTACAAATATGTCACACTACCACAGTGGCATATGTCTTCATGAATAAAGAATACTTTGAAAGAACATGGCCTAGACAAGGCAAAACAAAATAAAAATTTAATTACAAGAAAAATATGAAGCTAATATAAGTTAATCAACAGTTAAGTTTCACAAACCAGTAAAGTAAATGAGCTTCAGATTAAATCCTTCTGTTCTGTGTTGTCCAGGGGGATGTGAAACCTGAGAGTTTAAAACAATCTTAATTTGTAAAACATACCTCAGCATACAAATAAAGAACATTATACAGCATAGATATCAACCCTTGAATATATGTTACAAAACATAAAACATTTTTCTGAATCATAAACATGTTTTGCCTACTTACCACCCTGACCATCTTTTCAAAAGGTGTTTCTTGACAACCCAAAGGACAAAATCTCATTAGAATTATGACTCGTAGAAGTCGCGATGCATCTGCCAAACTAACAACAAATTTAAAAGATTCATTTTTGCTTTAGAAACAGAGGATTTTGTCAGTATGGACTAAGTCTAGAGCAGTGGTTGTTAATGAGGGGCCCTGTTCCCCCCTCCCTCTGCCACCCATCTAGGGGCTATTTGGCAATGTCCAGAGGCACTTTCGGTTGTCACAATTGTTGTCTGGGTGTTTGGGGGGGCTGTGCTACTTATATCTGGTGGATAGAGGCCGAAATACTGCTAAACAACCTGTAATGAATAGACCTGCTGCTCAATCCTCTGTTACAAACAATTATCTGGCCTAAAATGTCAATACGCTGAAGTTGAGAAATTCTGGCCTAGAGAAATAGTAATATAATGGGCTCTCAGAATTTATGAATTTAACTTTTGTGGTTTAACATCCGCATTTATAATTTTTCCCTGTCAAAATAAACTGAGGGCTCTTGTTCACCTTTGTTACTACCATCGGTGTGACAGGTTCACTGCAGCTACTAATGCATATCAGGCAGGCAGCAGATTGAGATACTTCCCAAGTGTGCTAGCTGGTGTCTCTCCTACCATCAGAAACACCATAGCAGAGAGCTGACGGACTGGAGCAGTGCTTCTCTAACTTGAACATGCATAAGTAAGAGTCATCTGGAAATGCCTGTTAAACTTTAAACTGCTGGGTCCCAGAGACACTGATTCAGTGGGTCTAGGGTTGAGCCTAAGGTGTTTTTCTTCTTACATTTTTAGCAAGCTTTCAAGTAATGCCGAGGTTGCTGGTCAGAGCACCACATTGGCTCAGGTCATTTTCAAACAATTCCAAAGCCTATTACCTAACATTCTTAGCTGGGGCCTGAATTGTTGTTCTGGGAAACTAGGGTACGGAAAGAAGCTGGCTATTTGAACCATGAGTTAACTTCGTGAGCCACTGAACATTTGTATCCCAGTATACATTTTCCCTTCAATTTTCCTCATTGCCATAGTAAAAAAGAAGGCGAAAAAAGGAGAGCCATCAGTCCCCCATACACCTTGTAGTTTCCTGATCCCCAACAGGTCTAACTTT
>RJWJ010022853.1:0-26469 GCA_004363605.1 Indri indri | reverse complement strand
CTCAGTATCTTTAAAGAAAATGACCTTTTCTAAAGCCCCTCCACGGGGTGAAGCCATCCAAAATATTTTAGTTTTCTAAGGGAAAAACGACTCTTCCTCCACACACACTACCCATTGTCTTGGTCCTGTGGGATGGCTGATTGGAGTAGGGCCCAGCTGCCGATGTTCCCTGCCACAGCCTTGGTGGAGTGGCCTCCCCATCTTCAGTGTGGCCGGGTCCAGCCCTGCTCTTCATCCCACTTCCCCTGCCTAGGGGAGCGCAGAGGACGGATGGTGCCGTTCGGGCACGCGGTGAATCATCTCTGCCTGAACCAAGCCTGTTCATGCTTCATCCCTTCTAGAACATGAAGTCCCCTTGTGTGGGAGGAGAGCTCTGTTCCCTGCCTGGCACACTTCCTTTTTCACTAGCACCGATGTGGCTCTTCAGTCAAAGGGACAGTCAGTTCAGTTCCCTGCTCTCTGCCTTTGCTTTTTCTAGCATGTGATCCGAGGGAACCGCCCAATCAAAACTGAGATGGCCCATCAGCTGTATGTCCTTCAAGTCCTGACCTTTAACCTTCTGGAAGAAAGGATGATGACCAAGATGGACCCCAATGACCAGGTAGATGCTAAGTGGGGCAGAGATTTCCTGGCTGACATTGTGTGCTGTTTTCTCCTGGTTATGGAACAGTCCCCCCTTAGTCTATGTGCCAGGCACTGTGCTTGGTCTTTGCGGAAGTGGTTGTATCTGCCCTGGAAAATCTAGCGTGATTTGCGCCTGTGAAGGGACTCTGTAAGGGCCAAGGCCATTTCTGTCCTGCTATGGTAGAGGTGATGCCTCCTAAGGTATTGATTGGGTCAGAAAATCCTGACCTACTGTTCTTTTCCTTTCTTCTCTTAGCTAGCTGATTCACCTGCTGACTGTCTATTTCACCTCTCAGGCTCAAAGAGACATTATATTTGAACTGAGGAGGATTGCATTTGACGCAGAGTCTGACCCTAGCAATGTCCCTGGGAGTGGGACTGAAAAACGCAAAGCCATGTACACAAAGGACTACAAAATGCTGGGATTTACTGTAAGTACCCCAAAGCATAGATGGTGGTAGGCCTTCTCCCCTGATGGGAAGTCAGAGGGCCCACCCAGGCAGAGCCCTGACAGCTCTTCCTTTTTAATGGTGGCCCTGGAATAGATGACGGTAAGAAGCTTGAGTGGCCCTGATGCTTGGTTTGCTTGGTGGTGGCGAGTTGGTGAGTTGATGTGCAGCCTTTGGCCCCGTGAAACAAATCCATCTGTAGGAGGGCCAATGAGGCCAGCCATGGTGGGTAGAGAGGGGACCTGTCTTCTCACCAAAACAGCTAGGTCTTTTGCAAAGCTACCTTGAATATTTTGTAATAGAGGATGGCTCGTAGATGGGTTAATTTGGTTAAGTTTTTATCATACACCTCCTCAGTGCCCGGCAGCATGGTAGGCGCTGGAATGCACAATGAGCAGCCACGGTCCAGTGCTCCAGGGGCTCACAGTTCAGTAGTAGCAACGGACGTGGGGAAAGAGCTGGGACGGAGGTGGGCGCCACGTGCTGGTGGCTTAGAGAGTAGGGATGAGACGGCCTCCCTCATGCCACATCACACACGGGGATACTACCCAGTCTCAAACTGTGTTTCTCCAGAACCACATCAACCCGGCCATGGACTTCACCCAAACTCCTCCAGGAATGCTGGCCTTGGACAACATGCTGTACTTGGCTAAGTTCCACCAGGACACCTACATCCGGGTAAAGGCGGGGGGCTGGCCTCTCAGTCCCGGCGCCACATCTCTCGCTTTCCTCCCTTATCTCCCTGATCTTTCCTTTCCTCTTCTCCCCACAGATTGTCTTGGAGAACAGCAGCCGAGAAGACAAACATGAATGCCCCTTTGGCCGCAGTGCCATTGAGCTCACCAAAATGCTCTGTGAAATCCTGCAGGTTGGGGAACTACGTAAGTCTCTGGAACTCCCTCTCTTCCTTGTCATCAAGAGTCTAGGGACACTCAAGATTATAAACAGTCAGATGTCAGGGACTGGACAACCTTATATGGGTTTTTTTTTTTTTTTTTGACTTTTTAAAAAAAAGTCACTGCATGAACTGATAATTCATCTTTTTATTTTGTTTTGTTAGTTTTGTTTAAAGAGGCAGGGTCTTGCTCGGTTGCCCAGGCTGGAGCGCATTGGCCTAATCATAGCTCACTACAGCCTTGAACTCTTGGGCTCAAGCCATCCTGCCTTGGCCTCCCAAAGTGCTAGAATTACAGGAGTGAGCCACCATGCCTGGCCCTGATAATTCATCATATCCTCATTTATAGGAATCAGGGCTGTTACGTTGAGCTGGCAACTTAAGCTGTGTTCAGAAGCTACCCCGCCTCTGTGGATAAGGGCTTGCTGAGTCTGTGACAGAGTAGAGAGAGGAGGACCAAAAACAGCACCCTGGAGAAGAAGGCTAAGGAGGTGGGAGAAAGGCCTGTCCTCTGTGCCTTTTCGCCACAGTCCTTGGTCTGCTTTTGTTCCTCAGGACTTTGGTGCAGAGAATCCAGTTTCTGGACACGAGCTCCCAGGCCCCGCCAGCAGAGGCTTCACCCTTTCCCTGTTTACTTCCACAGCAAACGAAGGACGCAACGACTACCACCCAATGTTCTTTACCCATGACCGAGCATTTGAAGAGCTTTTTGGAATCTGCATCCAGCTATTGAACAAGACCTGGAAGGAGATGAGGGCAACAGCAGAGGACTTCAACAAGGTCAATGTCACTGAGCTGCTCCGAGGCCTGTGGAAGGAGACTGTCACACAACAGTCTTTTGACAGCTGGCCAGTGCCTGGAGAATCCGTGAGCTGGAAAAGCAGCTCGGTCTGCAGTGCCGAGTCACAAGACTGAGGCGTTGGAGAGCTCAGTCCCATCTGGTTGATACTCCCTTGTAACCTTGAGCAGGTGTCTTCTCCTTGGTACCCTAGGCCCTCCTTTGCCCACTGAAGCCAGCACCTGCCCCTCTTGTCCTCCTTAGGGGCCAGGAGAGTAAGCATAGCGGGAGTAGCTGTGGTTTATCGAGCACTCCCTGTGTGCAGGCGCTGCCGTAGTTCTGGGAACGGGGAATGTTAGGGGGGTGGGAGTGGACTGGCAGGGGGTACACATCATGGGTGCTTAATCGACAGTCGTCCCTCTGCTTTCTGAGTACCCACTCTATGCAGAGCATTGCGCCAGGCCCTCAAAAGCTCCATAATCTAGGGGTTGAGTGTTTTGAAGTTGATCATCTCATCATAAAAAATTCGGAAAGTATAAAGAAGAAAAAGTCACCTATAATTGCACCACCCAGTGACAATCATTTTTGTATTTTCCTCTAGTCTTTTTTCCCTCCGGATTTCTCCTACATTAGTGAGATCGTGCTGCACATGCAGTGTGGTATCCTTTTTTTTTTTTTTTTTTAACAGTTATTGTTTTAGGGGAGCTAACACTTTAACACACCACAGCGTGCCAGGCACTGTGCTTGCCTTCTGGGTAGAATCTCATATTCTTTATGGCAGCACATATCAGAAGATGTGTCTTTCTTTCTCTCACTTTAAAGTAAACAGATGGAGGCCTGAGGAGATTAAGTGATTTGCTCAAGGAGCAGATTAAGGGACAGAGTCAAGATCTGAACCCATTTCTCTCTGACTCCAAAAACCCAGGCTCATTTCCCAACACTGTTGACTAATTGAAATATATGAGAAATAAGGCATCTGTCATTGTCAGTCATTTGATCTGAATAACCACCTAAGAAGGTGTACCTTATCCACCCAGCAGATGTCTGTGGTGCCTGTCTGCTTAAGACTCTGGGGTACGAGAGAGCTTGCTGTTCCAGAATTGGCCTGTCCATTGATCAGAACAGTGGTGTGAGTTGGTTGCCTTCTTTTCCTCTTAGGTTATGCAAGTAGTCCGAGAGCAAATCACTCGAGCTTTGCCCTCCAAACCCAACTCTTTGGATCAGTTCAAGAGCAAACTGCGTAGCCTGAGCTACTCTGAGATTCTGCGACTGCGCCAGTCGGAGAGGATGAGTCAGGATGACTTCCAGTCCCCGCCAATTGTGTAAGTACCATCCCAGAGGCAGCCACCAGCTCCCCTCCCTTGCAGAGGTCCACTGTCCCCATGACCTCCTCTCACCCCGGTGCGTGTCCACTCCAGGGAGCTGAGGGAGAAGATCCAGCCTGAGATCCTCGAGCTGATCAAGCAGCAGCGCCTGAACCGGCTCTGTGAGGGCAGCAGCTTCCGGAAGATCGGGAACCGCCGGAGGCAAGGTGAGAGGAGGCATGGGTTGGGGGCTGGTCCTCGCTGACCACACTCCCTGGTGCCCAGAGGACCCACCTGGGTGGCCGTGCAGGGAACAAGCAGGACACAGGTGGCCCTTTTGCCCTTTGTGTGCCCTGACCTTTGCCAGTACTGTCCCTGCTCACCTGCTTGGCCTCCCTTGTGTTCCAGAGCGGTTCTGGTACTGCCGCTTGGCACTGAACCACAAGGTCCTGCACTACGGTGACTTGGATGACAACCCTCAAGGGGAGGTGACATTTGAATCCCTGCAGGAGAAAAGTAGGTTCATTTCTCTGCTGATGTGTCATGGTGGCTGGGTCATCTGGAGACCTGGTTCTGGTCCTGCTGTTTCAAACGGATTATCTGGGCTTGTGCTTGTTATCTCCAGAGACCTGTTTCCTTATCTGCCAGAGATCGTCTCTTCCCGGACTACCTCACAGGGTTGTTGGGAGAATTAATGAGTGTGGTGTATAGATAGTAAGGGGCAGTTGGAGACCAAGTTGAAAGGCAGAACTTAAGAGCAGAAGCTCTGAAGCCAGACTGCCCAAATTCAAATCCTGGCTTTGCCCCAAATTAGTTGTGAATTCTAATTAATTGCAAGATAGTTCTCCCCTCTGCCCTGGGGATAATGGCCCCACTTCCCTCCTCCCGAGAGGATTGTATGACTGGCATGTTGTGGCTGGGAGGTAGTAAGCATAACTGTCAGCAGCTGCCATGCTGTTTGCTATGGTGGCATTTTCATCTCCATTATTGTGAAGGGGAAGTGAGGTGAGTGTCCAAGACCCATTCCTTGGGGAGATAAATTCAAGAGCCCTGAAACGACCCCCAGTTAGCTTTGACACAGCCTCACCAGGCCATGGTCTACAGGAAGCGACTAGGGAGGAGGGAACAAGTCCAAATCCACCTTACACCCTTAGCCTGCCTGAGCTAATACAGCCCTTTGAGTCTGTGGGCACAGGGCCTCCCTTCCAGCACTGACGCAAGCACTGACCAACTTGTGCATGAGCTTCCAGAGACTAATGTCCATCATTTATCAGTTCCCGTTGCAGACATTAAGGCCATTGTCACTGGGAAAGACTGTCCCCACATGAAGGAGAAAAGTGCTCTGAAACAGAACAAGGTGAGTGGAGAGGAGAGTTTGAGTGGCTGTCACAGTGATACCTGGAGAGTACAGTCGGTGGCGGGATTTTTCGGTGCATGCTTGCTCTCTTCCCCTCTCTTTAAATTATTCCTGAATGCTTTATTAAGAATCTTAAACATACACAAAAATAGATAGAAGCCCTATGTACGCATCACCTACCCTCAGCAACTATGGCAACGTCTACCCATCCACTTGTTCCTCTCCCTGTTACTTTGAAGAAAATCCCAAGTATCGTATTGTTTCATCTGTAAATATTTAGTATATATCTCTAAAATATAGGGACTCTTTTAACATAACCACAATACCATTATCATACCTAACAGGAAATAAAAAGTAATTATTTTAATAGTAAATATTACATCGAATTTCTATCAATTGAATTTCCACCAATTGTCTTATAAATGTCTATATAAAAATATATAAACATTTATATGTACATATACACACAATCATACCCATCTTGTTTAAACCAGAATCCAAATAAGGTCTACACATTGTGATTAGTCTTTGAAGGTTCTTAATTCATAAGTTCCCCTCCAACTTTTCCATCTTTTTTTTTCTTTGCAGTTTATTAGTTGAAGAAACCAGGTTGCTTGTTTGGTAGTTTCCCTGCATCTGAATTTTGCTGATTGTCTCCCTGTGGTATAGTTTAACTTGTTCCTCTGTCCTAGATCTATAAATTGGCAGAGGGATCTAGAGGTTTGATCCAGTTCAGCTTTGACATCTTTCTGGCAAGACTGTGTCATAGATGGTGTTATGTTCTATCAAGGGGCACATAATGTCTGCCTGTCTCTCTTCTTGTGATGTTAGCAGACCGTTGTGCTCAATGCCTCATTCCGTTAGTAAACTAAGGTTTGCAAACTAGTGATATTTTAATGCAGCCGTTCCTTTTCGTTTGTTAGCTGAACTACTTCTCTGAAGAGAAACTTGCCCTTATCTACTGTTGGTTTCCCAGTGGTACAGTTAATGTAAGAAAAGAAGATAAATGCTGATTTTTCCTTTATGTACCTACCTTTGAAACAATGAGTTCCCCAGTATCATTCAATATGACCAATTTTGTGTTTGTTTGTTTGTTTTTTATGATTACGAACTCAAGGGTTTAAGCAAATTATATTTGTTTCAGTCCATTACAGTCACATATTTTGTTGATGCTCACACTGTCCCATCTTTGTCTGCAATTTGTTTTTGTTGTGGTTTTTTAAACTGTTAAGACATCGCTATGCCAATTACAGCTTGATAAAAAGAAGAATCAGTCATCTTGGTAACATAAAATAAAAACTCCTAGGATAACTTACCATGACGGACTCAGACATTCAAGCATTCTGAGTGTTGAAAACGATCTTTTTCCCCATCTTAAAAGTATCACCACGTCTTAGGTGTGACTTAGGCGGGGAGTGGGTAAGTTAAGGTTGCTTATTGCAGAGCCTCATCTCCAGCCACACCTGTGTGCATGCCTAGGGGCCTGGATGACATCATATCTCAATCAACACATTTGATAATGATGCCAAGTTACTAGGACTTTGGCCAGGATCTTGGTGTGCAGAGCCCAGGTTGTTCCACTGCTCTAAGTAACTGAAACCCTTTCTCCTTCAGGAAGTGCTAGAATTGGCCTTCTCTATCCTGTATGACCCTGATGAGACCTTAAACTTCATTGCACCTAATAAGTATGAGGTGAGCACTGTGGCACAGCCTCAGACGGCAGAGTGACTCTCCACCTGGAGGGGAGGAGTGGGCAGAACGCGAATGTCCCGGTCAAGGCAGGTGACCACAGCATGCCATGAAGCCTGTGGGATGCTGAGGATCTGCCACGTGATGGGCCCTTCAGCCCTGAGCTGGGCTCTCCACACTACTCTTCAGCAGCAGCCGTAGGTTGACATTAGAAAGATATGGTCCACTAGGGATGACTCATTTGCTTGGGATAAGGAAAATTCTCTTCTTTGCATTTTCTCTATGGCCACCTACCCCGGTGAACCTGACAGATCTTCTTTCCTTGGGGCTCCTGGTCACGTTATAGTCGATCCAGGCTGGGCTTTGAAGCCAGATGGATCCGGTTCTTCTGACAAGGGGCTTACAGGTCCCTCTGCAGCCCTGGAAGATACTAGATATTAACTGAGTACTGCAGTTGAGACCCTATGTGCCCGGTGAGCTCTGAGAGCCAGCAGTGGGACCTGGAGGTGGGGCTTCTGGAAGAGGAGACATTTGGGCAGGGCCTGAGCTAGTGGAGTTGCTAGTGGAGTTTTGTTGGAGGAAATGAAGAACAAGCGGGAGAGGAACCAGGCGAGATAGTCATGGAACAAGGAAAGTAGCAGCAGAGGGGACAGGACTTGGGATTGGCTGGGTTGAGAAGACTTCTCTGTTATTCCCTCTTAGCGTGAGACTCTCCACATCAGTTTCTTTAGGACTTAGCTTTTAACATTAATTGGCTGGGTTTTTTTAAATTTACTTTTTTTTTTGAAACAAAATTGAGATATCACAGGGATTCTAATTTGTGTCCTTTTTTCACCTAATATATTTATTTCCCCCATCCCATTTCCAATTTTGGGGGCAACTTCAGGTGGGTGATACCCCAGTACTCAGATCTCATGTTGCTATATTCATTAATTGCATTTTAGGTCATATTTCTTATTATTATAAGAAGTTTTAATGTAACCCCCCTCATAAAAACCAGATCTCTTGAAAAAGCAAATGATTACCTCCTAATTTGTCTTTGTTATTATTCCACATCAATTTTGCCTATACTGAATAGTTCCAAATGGGACTGTTGGGAGTCCCACCAGAAAGGAGACCTTGTACATAAAATCTATGCATTTAATATATACGTATATATAAATTATGCCTTGGTAAACTTGATAAAACAAATAAAATGGAATCTGAAAAAAAAAAAGGGAACTTGGCAGGATCTCCTGTTGGACCAGGGGCCACCATGTGACATTTTGCAACTTGCTCCCCGCAGTACTGCATCTGGATTGATGGCCTCAGTGCCCTTCTGGGGAAGGACATGTCCAGTGAGCTGACCAAGAGTGACCTGGACACCCTGCTGAGCATGGAGATGAAGCTGCGGCTCCTGGACCTGGAGAACATCCAGATTCCTGAAGCCCCACCGCCAGTCCCCAAGGAGCCCAGTAGCTATGACTTTGTCTATCACTATGGCTGAGCCTGGAGCCAGAGACACTGGTACCCAGGAGAAGGGATTTGGGGCCCAGGAGAAACACTCACAGTCTGGTGCCTTGTCTTTTGCTTGTACAAAATCTGTAGTGATTGTGGTGGCCAGTAAATGCCAGCCATTCCTCAAACCCATCTCGGACCACCCAGAGTTTCCTCTTGGTCCCTGTCCACTAAGAGTCATGAAGGCAGGGTGCTCTGCCCTCCCCATCACCGTCAAGCCTGGGATTGGGCCATGAGGAATGAACAGCAGATGCCCTTGCCTTCCAGCCTAAGAAACTGCTTCTTGAAATGGACTTAACAACAGCCACTTACTTTTTCTTCCTAAGCCTGCTCTGTGGTTGGCTGGATTCCCATGTGAGCAAGTGCTGGCCCAAGAAAGGCTGCCTGCAGAGGACACGTGCTGGGCGTGTTGAGAGGCTTGGAGTGACTGCCTTTGGGTGACCCATGCCTATGTCTCAGATGTAAGTACAGGCCTTGGGCCTTGGCATAGTGGATACCTTGGGCCTTTGCTTTTGTCTTTTTCATGAGGGCTCACTCCAGCCTCATATGGTGCCAAGATGCTGCTGCTTCTGAGGTTTGGCTCTAACATCTCTGGTTTCTAGAGCCACCACATCTCTCTTGCCCTTGCAGATATCAGGGCAGATGGAAATTTCTCCCCACAAGCTCTAAGTCTCAGCCTGGCAAGTCAAGGATCTCCAGGCTGAGTCCTGCCCTCTTAGTCTCCAGGAATGCTGCAGGGAAAGCCCGGCTGAGGCCTGGGCCTAGACTGTGGTAAGGTCACTAGATTCGACTCCCTTCCCCCAACATTTAGATCTTTTCCTTCCTTGGGGAGAAATCTTCCACCTAACCCTCCAGTTTGCTTCCCTTTGGCCTTCCATACCGCAGGAAGTTTGCCTTCCCTTCCTCTCCTTCTTAGTGCTGTGGTTTCTGCCATTGGCCATGATTTCAGGGAGCTGGCTGAGGCCACAGCTGTGCCAATGGGGCTTCCCTGGTGCTGCAGCACTTGTAAACCACACGCACAGCCTCTCTCCTTGGATGTGCATTAACACAGTGGCATACAGGCCTGGTAGCCCGGCATGGTAGGTACTACCCAATGAAGATTGTACTATATATTTTCTTTACTATAGGCCATACTTATACAGACTTGTATATATATTTATATAAGATCTACCTATCCTAGGATGGAATGTTGGGGGAAAATAGAATCGTAGGGGGGGAAAAAAAGTAATACTTGCAGTTGTGAGCCAAGATTGTAACCAGAGAGTAGCCAGGAGCTTCCTGTCAGTAACGATGTTTTCAATAAATACTCTTTCATGTATAAACTGTAGTTCCTATTAGCAGCTGTTTCTATATACTTCCTTGCTGCCCAAAGATGAAGATTTCATCTGGCAAGCCATTTTCAGCATATCTGGGAGAGTGGAGAGCTCCAGCTGGAGCTCTTAGCCACCTTCCAAGCGTCTTCCTCCGCCTAATTCACCCTCTCCCCATCACACACCCCCCCCCCACACACACACACAGACACACACCTGCTGGTTAAGGATGCTCACAGATTGTTGCACTGGGACAAAGTGTTTTCTGCTCAGCCCTGCTGGGTACAGCAGGGTATGGCATACTGTAAACCCCCATGAACACATCCTCCTCCTTCTCCCTGCCAGGGACACAGCCAGGGAACAGCTCGAGTACTTGTGCCTTACAAAGAAGACACGGTCTTCACCCTGTGTGTTGCCTGTGCTTAGTGCCCAGCCTTCCAGCTGGTGTTTTAGGCTGTTGCTCCAAACCCTGGCCTTGGTAGCTGGGAGGCTTGAATGAAGGCGGTGATGAAAATAGATACTTTCTCTTGCCTCTGAGAGAGAAGGGGGTAAGGACAAGCTCTTTCAAAAGGCATAGAAAGTGCATGCAATACAGGCCTCAAGGACTGAATAAAGCCAAGACCTTGGGCAGCGATGGGTACCATTGTAGATGCTTGGGAAGCACTGAATGAACTAATGCCTGTATGATGCCAGCTGGCGGCAGTGACAGCAGCAGTTTGCACAAAGCACTGCTTACACTCTGGCCTTGAGCCTTCCGTTCAGAGGGGCCAGGGAGCCCAGCTGAATTATTTGCAAGGATCCACGTTTGCAGGCCGTCTTAGTGCCAGAGAGCCCAGGGGGAGGCTGGAGAAGGAAGGCAAACAGCACAAAACTGGGCCCGAATGTGCAACCCTAGCTTGCCCTTGCCTAATGGTCTCCTTGTCCATAAATGCTGCCCCTTTTAATCCATCCTGCAAGATGAAGAAAATCTGAACTGCCTAGCTGGCATTTTGAGGCCACTACAACCTGCCCCTTGGCTACTTTAAACACAAACAACCTGGGCTGCAAGCAAGGCTGGAGCGTTCTCACCCCCTCCGTTACGATTCTGATTCCTCTACCTGAGGTGCTGTACCCTTATTCACGCTATTGAAATTGGGATAATTTTTATAAAGTTTCAGGCATACAGAAAATATTTCACAAATATTTATTATTCCTTCTGGAGCTCTTAAGTCTTAAAGTTTAGTGCTTCTGACATCACTCTCCAGCTGTCTTGAGGTCCCAGAAGAAAAAGCCCATGAGATACTTATCTTCGTGGTTCCTTCCATGGTTGCCCAGCACTGGACTGGGCATGAGAAAAACGATTCGTCCAAGAAAAATAAACAGGTGACCATTTTTTGGATGCAGAACACTAGTAGGAACCAGAGTTCCAGAGCAAACCCCTGCCTGAGCGGAGGAGACACAATTACAACACAGGGCTGTGCTCAGCGCCGGCGGGGTTTTCCGGAGCGAGCCGCGCAACGTCTGAGCGCAGAGCGAGAGAAACACCCAACCACGGCCGCCCCGGCTCCGCCCCGCCCCTCGGTAGCTTCCGGCGGAAGCTACCGCCCCTCCCATGGCGTGGCGGCTGCGTCTGGCCTCGTACTTCCGGCGGGAAGGTCCCTGCCGGGAGCGCCCCAGGTGGAGGTGAGTGGGCTCGCGGCTGGACTCCCCGTGCGCTCCCTGAGGCTGGGGGCGGGGGGTTGGTCCGGGGCTGGAGCCGGGAAGTGGGGTCGCCGCCAGGTGTCTGCGCACGGCGGCGTGGGGCACGCGCATGCGCCCGCCGCTCCCCAGGCCTCGGTCTCCCGGTCTGTGGAGGGACAGGGGTCTCCAAGCTCTCTCCTGCGGGGCGCGTGCCCCGCATCCATTCGTCTGGTATTTACTGAGCACCTGAGACGTGCCGGGCCCTGGACCCAGACGAGAATCTGACAGGGCCCTGCCCTCAGAGGCCGCATCCCGCGGTGGGAGTGGGTCGGGCAGTAAACACGTGAGCAAACAAGGAAACGTCATTTGGTGGGAAGCGCCACGAGGATGGGAGCGGGGGGCGGGGGGGGGAATAGTTTTCAGCCAAGCTAAGGTCTGCGGAAGGGTGTAGGCCGAGAGAACAGCAAGTACAAAGGACACAGACTTGATGTGTTGGACAAATAGCAGGAGGCCACTGTGGCGGGTAGTGGGGGCAGTGGTAGGCGAATGAGGTTGCAGAGATGCGCAGAGGCTAGATCGTGGGAGGACTTCCTTGTGGGCTGTGTGCAGGAGTTGAGATTAGCCCTAAAAGGGCATGATCTACGACTTTGTGTGCTTAAGCCATCTCTCTGGCTGCTTTGTCGATTCCAGGTTGGAGGGAGGAAAGGAAACAGGGAGACCAGTTAGGAGACCAGCTGCAGTCAGTAGGTGAAAGATTATTGTGGCCGAGGCCGTGGTGGTGGGAGTGGAGGTGAAGAGAAGTAGATGGGCGAAGTATATTGAAGGTGGAACTGACAGGGCAGGATTCGAGCAGTGAGGGAAAGAGGGTGGTCAAAGATGACTTCATCATTGGTTTTTGGGTTTGGCTTAAGTAACTGGGTGTATTTTGGTGACATTTAATAAATGACTTTGGGTTGGGGGCATGAGGATAATTAAAAAATCTTAGAGCATTTTAAGTTTTAGATATCTTCAGTGGAGCTGCCAAATAGACAGTTAGATATACTAGTTCGGCACTCACAGAGAAGGTTAGGGTTAGTGTGAAGAATTTAGAAATCGTTGGCAAGTCGATTGGGTGGGATGAGGTTACTTAGGGTAAGAATTAAGAGAAGAGAAACCAGGGTCCAGGCCTCAGGCACCCGGTTTTTACAGGTTGAGTTGAAGAGGAGGTGCCGATTAAGATGACCAGGGAATCCAGAAAAGCAGAAGCCAGGAGAGCGTGGTGTCGTGGCATCCAAGAGAAGGTTGTTCCAGGAGGAGGAAGTGGTCGGTCGTATGAGATGAGAACAGAGACCTGACCCTTAAAGGGGCAATGGGAGGAGCGTGTGGTGACTCACTGGAGCAGGGGAGACAGGCTGAAGCGAGGACAGGAGGTGAGGGAGTGGGGCTGGCAGTGCAGGGCCCTCTGGGGAAGTGTCGCTACCAGGGGACCAGGAGGGGAATAAGCCCCTACCTTGAGCCAACGCTTAGTGCCCTATCTGATGCCACTGACTCCCCCTCCCAGGACGCAGACGGTTTTATCTTTACAGTTGGAGAAACTGAATCCAAAGGTTGTGTAACTTAGGGCAGCGGCACAGTAAGTGGAGGCACCAGGACTTGATCCCAGGTGTCTAACTCCAAAGTCCACACTTTTAAGCACTAAGCCACACTGCCCGTGTTACAGTTGAGGAGACTGAGGACGGAGGGGAGCATGTGCTGCCCTACCTGATACGCTGTTGCTCCCAGCTAAGCTGCTCCCTGGGGGAAAGTGAGGCAGAATATGGAATTCTTTTCCTGGGCAAGTGAGATTTCAAAAAGAGCATTTATCCCTTTAAGCCTGGTTTCCCTTATCATAAAATAAGGATGGGGACATTATCAGTTTCATGTCTGTACCTCCAGTGCTTAATAAATGCACGTTGAGTACGTGGCTAGATGATTTCCAAGGGCGCTTCTGGCTGAGGTTTGGCTTTAATGTTTGTGGATAGGTGACCTTCTGAATGCTAATGAGAAAATGAGTCAACTTTGAAACAGTGCTCCTTGTGGCTAGGGCAGTCATGGGGACTTCTTGGAGGTAGGGGACCTGGGCTAGGTCTGGGAAGGAAGGTCAGGAGTTGAACAGTGGAGGGGGGCGCATTGCGGTGTTGGAGCAGGAACCTCAGCAGAAGCAGAAAGTGCAAGAAGTTGATTCACAGAAGGGTGAACAGACTGCCCTGGCTTGGAAGCCACAGGAAGGACCCATGGGGGGAGAGTGCTAAGAAGAAAGCTCTCTTAGTGCCAGCATGCCCTGTGATTACCTGTGTAGGGTAGCAATGATTCTCAACAGGGAAGAGTTTGGATCCCTAGGTGACATTTGTCAATATCTGGAAACATTCTTGGTTGTCACACCTTGGGGGGAGGGGGAAGGATGCGACAGGCATCTAGTAGGTGGAGGCCAGGGATGCTGCTAAACATCTATAATGCATAGGGCAGATCTTCTCCCCACAAAGAATTATCTGGCCCCAAATATCAGTAATACCAAGGTTGAGGAACCCCGGTGTAGAGGAAAGAATGTGGGCCTTGAGATCTGTAAGTCTGGTGCCATTGTGCCCCGCTCTCTAGCCGTGTGAGCAGGAGTCTGACTGCGGGAGTTGCAGAAGAAGCAGAAAGAACCATGCAGGACACTACGCAGTCGTTTGGGGAGAGGTTGGTGGCTCCACCGTGGTAGTGGTGGAGGTTGGGAGATGTGGTCGTATTTGGGCTACTTTTGAAGGTAGAGGTGACAGTGTTTGTTCATTGAATGTGGGCTGAGGGGGAAGGAAAGGAATCAAGGATGCAGAACAGGTTTTTTCCCTGAACAGCTAGGTGAGTGGGGGTGCCGTTTGCTGGAGTGGGAAGTGTGAAGAGGAGCAGGTTCGGATGGAGGGCGGGTGTGGAAAACGGGTCAGTTTCAGACACTCTGGGTGTGAGATGCCTGGTATTAGACGTCCATGGGAAGAGGTCAGGCTGGCAGTTGGATATTCTGGGGTTCACAAGGAATCAGAGCTGGGTGCACAGTAGGGAGACGTCAGCTTACAGAAGGCACGTCGAGGAGTGAGACTGCATTAGGCAGGTAGGACAGTGACTTTCAGCCCATTGGATCCAACACTCTCTTTTTATTACAAATATTTTGTGGCAACTGCCTTTATTATCCTGAAATGACACTTAGAGTTAATAAAAACTGCCTACACACAATTTTTTAAAAATCAACAATGCCCTAACTATAATATAAACAAAGTAATTAACAATAAAATAAAACATGTTTTAATATGTGAGTTCCAGGGCACAGCGACACTAGGAGTCCTGGTGAAGTAGCTGCACTGACCCCTCCCTGTAGAACCTCTGGGAGTGTGACAGCCACGGTACAGACTAACACAGCCATGTTGTGCTGGCCTCTCACAAACCACTAGTGCCATTGCTGTAGGTGTAGTTTTTCCCGAATGGGAGCTCTTGGTACCGTTTTGACCTTTTTGAGAGTACAGTGTTCCCTCAGGGGTTATTGTCTTCGTGGAAATTTTAGTTCCTAGCTGAACCATGAGCTGCTCTGTGTTTACATAGAAAACAGAGTTAGGTTCTAGGGGCAGGTGATTATAAGCTGGTCTTTCGCCTATGTAACATCAAAGTCATGCAGGATGCAGAATGATTCTTAGTCATATGGATTGCCCCTTCATTGTCCCTGCTCACTAAATGGCAGGAGCATCCCCCAAAACACCACCACAGGCTTCCACAGCTCCTCTGAAGAGAACTGTAGCCCTAGGGAGACCTTTGGGCGAAGCCTTGTGCCAGCTCCCTGTCAACCCTGCGGGAGGGGAGATGGTAACGGGTGTTCCAGGGTACAGAGCAGAATGCAGTCACTCCCTGCAGAAAGGACTCGGGGTGGGGAAGGAGGAGGGGTGTCTGATCAGATGGTTCTAGGAAGGCTTCAAGGAGGTGGCATTTCAACAGAACGGGAACATCTCAAAGGGGGAGATGGGGAGGAGGGGATGCAGCCGCAGCAGGCGTGTAATGCTGGACCCAGTGCCCCTCTAGGCGCAGGTGGTCTGCCCAGTTTCCCTGAGCCTGGCATGCTCTGGGCACTCGTTAGGGTTGGCTGGATTGGTAGAAAGGCTGGGAGTGGTTTAGTTTTGCAAGACTCTAAGGCAGGCACCGCCTCTGTGGGATAGTTGTTAGAGTTAGGGCAAAACGGGTATTGGTTTCCTGGTCCATTTTTAACCCCTAAAGTCCAGATCAGTGCCCTGAAAATTACATGCATGCTGTCACTGAGCATCAAACCGCATGGAGAATGTACAATATGCCAGGTGTGCATAGGCCTGTGGACACGCTGGTCCCTGTCTTTGTGGAGCTCATAACCTCGCAGGGGACAGACACAGATCAGTCCCTGCACGAGTGCTACAACGGCGAAGTAGGGGAGCTGCAAGAGCGACCTGCATCTCATGGGGGACTGTTCAAGGGGGTGTGGGGAGCCCAGGGAAGCGACCTTAGAGCTAACGATGAGAAGGATCAATGAGCAAGGACTGAAGGGTGGGCTTAGCGTTCTTTCTGTTCCTTTAGGCGACAGGAAAGAGCAGGTGTGTTTGGGGAACTGAGAGATGGCTGTTGGGGCCAGGGCCCAGAGAGCCTGGAGCTGAGGCTGCAGAGACTGGTAGGGGTCAGGTCAGGTCCTTCAGCGCCCCAGGAAGAGTTTGGGTCTTTATCAGAAAAGTTCTGGAAGTGCCGAAGCGTTTTAAGCAGTGGTCTGACATGAACAGATTTATGTTTTTAAAAGATCACTTTTAGTGGCAGTTCATGGAGAACAGCTTAAGGCGACAAGACTGGACATGGCATGGGGCTCTGTGAGTGCCTGTGCTGGGCATGGGCTCCTTGCTCCCTGTGGGCTGGGGATGGCCAGAGGCAGACCCCCAGGAACCCCAAGTCACGCGGCCTTCACTGGCGCCTGTGGCTGCGAGTGGCACGTCTCTGCGTGAGCCTCCAGAGCTGAATTTTCTTTTTTCTAGCAGCAGACCCAGAGCCTGTGGGCCCTGCATCCAGTTAACCATGGAAAGGGTCAGCTCAGGCCACCAGCCCCTTAGGTGAGGACTCCGCCTGGGGCTCTGTTGACCATTCTGAATCATGGAGGCGAAGAGAACTCCTCTAGCCAGGAGACGTTCTTGTTGAAAGTCCTGGTCCATCTCGGTGGGCTCTTCCCACGGTCTGTCTTCAAGAGAGGTGCCTGCCCGGCTGACCCAGGAGCTAGGGTGTTACAGCTTCCACGGATGGGGAGGTGGGCCCTGGACGTGGCCTTTGTGTGGAAGGCGGTGTTGACTCTGGGGCTGGTCCTTCTCTACTACTGCTTCTCCATCGGCATCACCTTCTACAACAAATGGCTGACGAAGGTAACTGGGGGCCTTGCTGGTGCAGGGGGCTGGGACGAAGGTGGCTGGAGCCATGGCTGTGATGCCCCTAATGTTCAGTAGCAGGAGGGCACAGGCTTTGACTAGCCAAACTAGAGGCCATTCATACCTGGTGGTGGAACAGGCCCTCCAAGCCTGCTGTGCCAGGGGGTCCCCTTAAATGTTTGGATCGGGGAAAATCAAAGAGAGGGGGAGGTGCTGAGGGATGAGCTGGGGAAACTTGGGGGCTAAGGCAGCAGGTGTTTCCACCTAGAAGTGTTGCAATATTTTAATCATGGACGCAGCTGTTGGCCCACCGTGGCTCTGTGGGAGGGCCTGTGGGGCAGGCCATCGAAACCAAGCCTGGGGTGTCTGCTTTGGGCTCCGTACAGAGCTTCCATTTCCCCCTCTTCATGACGATGCTGCACCTGGCCGTGATCTTCCTCTTCTCTGCCCTGTCCAGGGCGCTGGTTCAGTGCTCCAGCCACAGGGCCCGCGTGGTGCTGAGCTGGACCGACTACCTCAGAAGGGTGGCTCCCACAGGTACGTGCGGGGGCAGGGCAGGAGGAGGGCTGCTGGGGAGGCACAGGCCGGGCACTGGAGAGGCCCCCCCACGCCCACCCTGTGCCTGGCCAGTCCTGCGAGGAGGGGTGCTTGTGGCGCAGGGAGGTTTAGTGCAGCCCATGGAGTCTGAGGGGAAACCGAAGTGTCTGAGGATGCTGAGAACTCGATGGGGAGGAGATGGGAGAAATGAGAAAGGAGAGGGTTGGCAGGGGTTGGGTCCTGGAGGCCCAGGTCCCCCGTTGCATTTGTGCTCCCTCCTGAGGGAGAAGGGTTTGCAGTGAGTAGTTGGCAGGATCAGATTAATACCCCTCATCAGGGGGATAATCAAAGTATTTAACAATGAGAATGACACAGGCCCCAGCCGATGAGAATGGACTTCCGCCCTAACACTGCAACAGTCCTCTGCCTTTTTGGCCAGGTATTAACCTTTTAGTCGCTGAGTGGAAAAGGCCTGAGGGCCCAGAGGAGGAGCCAGGGAGGTACAAAAGTGGAGGACACTCGAGTGCCTCGGGGCTGGTCCCGTCTGGCTGCGTGCTGACTGCCCACGCTGTCTGCTGGGGCCCCTTGTCTCCGCAGCACTGGCGACAGCACTTGACGTGGGCTTGTCCAACTGGAGCTTCCTCTACATCACCGTCTCTCTGTGAGTACCGGCCACACCCTGCCACCTCCCTTCAGGCTCAAGCTGTCTGTCCATCCAGCTGGCCGTCTGCACACCCGGCCGACGGGCCAGCCACTCTCCACTTGTGGGACCAGCCCTTGCTTTCTCAGCTCCTCCCTGGCACCCAGCAGCTCTCCAGGAAGTCGCCAGCCTCTTCCGTAAGCCCAGCGCAGAGGGGATGCTGTGCCTGGCTGCCTGGGGGAGCCAGGGAGCTCCCTCGGAGCCCCAGCAGGCAAGGCAGGGAGCACAGAGCAGCAGAGCAGCAGGTGGGGGGCGCTGGGCCACAGCGGAGCCTCGTGTGGGCGTGAGGTCGTTCTGGCTGATGCTTTGCTGCAGAGACACAGTCCTGCCGCCTCTTCCTGCCCTCTTCTCCCACCCTCCCTTCCCCATCCTGGTCTCCGCTGAGGGGGAGGTAAAGGACAGAACTCGGCGCGCTCACGTCAAAGCTGCAGCCTCTTCTCCCTGGTGATGATCAGAGGCTGCCTAGTCAGAGATTTCTTCTGATTAAAGGTCGTTTATCAGCCCAGACGGCTCTGGCCGGCTCCATTTGGTCTTTGTACCCAGAGTGCCCTCAGGGAAGTCGGGGAGTGCCCTGTTTTCCAGCCCACTGATTTGCGCTCCGGGCTCCTTTCTCGGCGGTGTGCTCTGGCAGTGCATTGTGGGCAATTTTCCCTTCCAGGTACACAATGACCAAATCCTCCGCCGTCCTCTTCATCTTGATCTTCTCTCTGATCTTCAAGCTGGAGGAGCTGGTGAGGCCCCAGCTTCTCTTTTGTCCCCCCTGCCCCAACAGATGCTAAGAATAAAAAAGGGAGTCTGAGCAGTGTCCTGTCACTGTGGCAGCTGGCAGTAGTTCCCCTTTCTGAGAAGGGACCTAGACGCAGGGGCAATATTCAGAAAAGTTAGAAACTGGTGTGCTGGGGTAGTGACTCAGGGAGAAAATACTCAAATTCGAGGGCCTGGGCACAACAGGGGCTGGGGCTCCCTGTTGTGCAAGGCAGTGACCCCTGTTTGGCAGGACCAGGAACGGGCGAGGGCCACTTGGGAGCCAAGGACAGCTGCCAGAAAGTACTTCAGTATTGAGAACAAGTAGGGACGTTGGGTATATATCAGCTGAATGTCAGCCCTGCACACAGCAGTGGGCAAGGACTGTCCGGGACCCTCGGGGTGGGGCCGAAGGGTAGAGGGTTTCCTGCCCAGGGACAGCCAAGATGGCTGCTGACCCCAAACTCCAGGTGTGATGACCTCTTGATCTCCAAGACCCCTCAGCCAGCTGCCACTGCTCCCCATCCTACTAGCGCGCAGCACTGGTCCTGGTGGTCCTCCTCATCGCTGGGGGTCTCTTCATGTTCACCTACAAGTCCACACAGTTCAACATGGAAGGCTTCGCCTTGGTGCTGGGGGCCTCATTCATTGGTGGCATTCGCTGGACCCTCACCCAGATGCTCCTGCAGAAGGCTGAACTTGGTGAGCACAGGCCACCCACCCCCCAGAGAGAGGGGTGTGGGCATGGGCAGGGTGGAGGCAGGGCAGGGGCAGCCAGATCTGACGGACCCCTGCCCCCACCCTGCAGGCCTCCAGAACCCCATCGACACCATGTTCCACCTGCAGCCACTCATGTTCCTGGGACTCTTCCCTCTCTTTGCTGTCTTCGAAGGTACGTTGGGCCATCTACCTCAGGGGCACCTCAGTATAGCAGGTCCCAAATCCTTGCTCTGAGCCCAGCACGGTGGTAGCCTCAAAGGTTACTAAGATCCGTCCTCCCAACAGTACATGGTTTGGGGGCTAGACAGACATGTAAACAAAGTGGCTAGAATCCAGCATGGTAAATGTTGCATAGAAAGCATGTATGAAACCCAGGAAGCAGTAATGACAGTGCATGTGTACAGAGCCCTAAAGAGCACCAGGACTAGTCTAATCATTGTAAACAGAGTAACTCGTTTAATCCTCCCAAGAATCCTGTCTGCGGTCCTCAACCCCCAGTACCAGTCCGCGGCCTGTTAGGAAACGGGCTGCGCATGACCCACAGCACACACGCGCGCCCCCCGCCCTGATCCGAGGAAAAATTATCTTCCACGGAACCTGTCCCTGGTGCCAAAAAGGTCGGGGACCGTTGCCCTGTGTGGCAGTGCTGTTATTATCCCCATTTTGCAGGTGGAAGGAACTGAGGCTCAGAGAGGATAACATGCCCAAGGTCCCATAGCTCATAAATGAGCCACAGTTGGGAGCCAACGGCCTGGCTCCGAGTGGTTCAGCCCTACTCATAGCTGCTGTGCGTGCTGGCTCTAAGAAGAATTGTCATGAATTGTTTCAGGATGGTGGAGTGAGGCAAGTCAGAAAGGCTTCCCAGACGACATATTTTGGAGGAGGAGTGGGATTTTGGCAGTCGGAGGGAGGCGTGGTGACAGGAAGTGGAACAGGAGGTTCACTGTGTCCAGGCACATAACATCGGGCTGTATGTTCAGGGAGGGGGGGCCGAGTGTGGGCTTCTAGGGGCTGGAGGCCAGGGGCGGCACGCACAGTTCCCCTCCACCGTCACATTCCAGAGGAGAGGCAGGGAGAATTGTGCAGGCCGGCGGGGGTGATGGGGGGTTTCAGTGCCACCTTCCTGTCTCTCATGTTTTGGGATTAGTCTTTGTTCCCTATTTCTCCTTCCTCCCAGAATCCCATCTGCCCTCAGGGTTGTTACAGAAAATTCTGTCCCACATCCATTTAAGTTGCAAGCAGTGAAGCGTCTCCAACCTCCCTGAGAAAATTATTCTGCAGCCTGTTGTCCAGGAAACTTTCCATTCAGGGCCTGGTTTTTGGGTTTTGTTTTTTTTTCCTTTTTAAATATCTCCCCATTCCTCCTTTGTACCCCTTCATACCAGATGCCACACTCTCTCTCCCTTCCTGGGTGTTTACACCGTGCCCCATCTCTGCAAAACCATCTGAAAGCCTATGGTAGTCGTCACTTAGCAAAGCTGCATGGATTTAACTCCTTTAATCTTTCCTGGTAAATTAATCCTCCAAGCACCTTCATTACTTACGTTGCTTTTCCCCGAATTCCCTTCAATTTGCCGATACCTTTGCAGTACTGCTGAGCCCAGCACCAAGCAAGATGTCCTGCATTGGGAGGCTGTTTTGCCTGGGGTGGGAGGACTGTCACTCTGCATTTCTTTGGTCCTTCCCTCCAAAAATCTCAAAGCACTTGTCCAGCTTCTAGCTACCACAGGTATCTCTGCTGTGCCCAGTTGGGGGCTTCCCTTGCCTCTGCTGGTCCACCACGGGGCCTTCCTGTGGGAGGGACCCAGGGAGTCATGCTGTCAGATGGACAGTGTTGGAGGGGCTGGGACCTGTCTGAAAGTCTAAGCAAAATTTGGAGGCATTGTGCACGTGTGTATGTTTCTAGAGCAAGGAGCCGTGGCTTCCATCACGTATTTATATGTTTGTGTGTTTCCTTTGGGGGAAGTGTTCATCAAATTATACTGCTTGTTTGAGAAACACCAGTCTGGTCCCAGTCCTCTCATTTTATCAGAAGGGAAACTGAGGTCCAGAAAGGGGACATGCCTCAGCCCAAGTGCCACAGCTTTGTAGTAGCAATTTTAACCTACCTAGATTAAAATAGAGGTTTGTAGGGTTAGAATTTTGTCCCTGTTTGTAGGTGGCCCAGCTGAAATTTAGACCGAGGAACTTTCCCAGTGGACCAGGCCATTGTCAGTCCTCAACTTGATGGGCTGCCCTGCCTCTCTTTGTCCCCTTGGTTGTCCCAGCTGCAAAGTCCATATGAGATTACCAACTCCCCCCAAAGACCAGCAGGTAAAAACTGAAGGAGCAGGGCACTTCCCTCCGTGACTGTCCGTGTGGGGCTGGCCCCCTCTACTTCAGCCCAGAGGCTCAGATGAGTCATCACAGGCGTGTATCGCCCCGGGGCTCAAGGCAGCGGTCACTGCTTCCCTGGTTTCTCCAGGTCTCCGGCCATCTCATGGGGTCCTTTTGCATCTCCCATCCTTTCTCTCGGCTTCCGACAGTCGGCAGGTGCTCCGTGAGTACTCACGGTGACGACGGCAGAGCGCATCTGGCTGACAGGGCCGGCCGAGGCAGCCCGGGACCCGGCCTCCCGCTCTCTCTCCCCATTGCTTTCAGGTCTCCATTTGTCCACATCTGAGAAAATCTTCCGTTTCCAGGACACAGGGCTACTCCTGCGGGTACTTGGGAGCCTCTTCCTTGGCGGGATTCTCGCCTTTGGTTTGGGCTTCTCTGAGTTCCTGCTGGTCTCCAGAACCTCCAGCCTCACTCTCTCCATTGCTGGCATTTTTAAGGTACAGACTTGGGGGTGACCCTGGTCCTGTCTTAGAGGGGAGCCCCCTAAGGGTTTCTCAGCAGCAGCTTCCATCCCTGCGCTTGCAGCAGGGCCCTGGGGAGGGCCCAGAAGTGCCCCATTAGGCGCCAGCACTGTGCTGAGTGCTGTGCTCTTCTCTCTCCCTGTTGCTGTCACCGCAGGCCTGTGAGTGGCGTGATCACGCCCCTCCACGTGGGGAAGCACAGAGTGGCTCCCACCCAGGGCTGCAGGGCTAGGGCTGGGGCACATTTACATTTTGCCTTGAATGCCGACTCTGGTTATTTGGCAGTGGCCTGGAGCCGTAGGCTGAGAAGCCCTCATCCAGACTCATCAGTGGAGAGTTCCGTGATTGATTGGTGGTGTCCGCTGTGGGCCCAGCCAGGGACAGTTACATCACGAGTGCCATGGGTAGTCAGTCTTGCTTTGCTGCCACGTGGCAGCTCTCTTCCCTGTCCCCCCTGCTCCCTCCTCTCAGACCACGGAGGGGGTTTTCTCTTTGACCAGACAACACTGATACCGGAACATGATCCTAAACCCGGAAACAGGCCTCCCCAAGGGGCGCTGGCTGCCTGCGGAACGAGGCACAGCTGTGCTTCTCAGACCATTTGCAGTCACTGTTTACGAAGGACCCTGGGACCAGTGTGTGTCCTCAGCCCAGTGTCGCTCACGTGGAAGCTGGGGGCTCCCCATCTGTAGGGACTTCTGGAGGGCAGCTCTCCTCTATTCCTGTGGGTGCGGCGTGGGCCGGCACCTGCGTCCCCAGCCCTGGATCTGGTTTGCCTCTCTATTCCTGGCCCAATTCTGTGAGAAGCTCCTCTTCAGTTGCGTCTCATTGACACAAAGGGAGGCCGGCAGGGGAGTGTCACAGGCCAGCCTGTGACCCTGGCCCTCCTGCCCTGCAGGCCAGCCTGCCCTGCCTGGGCCTGGGAGTTCGGGCGGGTCCGGATGGGTCTTATGAGTGTGCCTGGGGCCCCCGCCCTGCACCCTCTGTGCACAGGAGCCACATGCTCCTGCTGACCCCTTCCCCCTCCTGCCTCTCTGCCCCCAGGAAGTCTGCACTTTGCTGTTGGCAGCTCATCTTCTGGGCGATCAGATCAGCCTCCTGAACTGGCTGGGCTTTGCCCTCTGCCTCTCGGGAATATCCCTGCATGTTGCCCTCAAAGCCCTGCACTCCAGAGGTAACCCAGAGCCCCTTCCGGGAGCCTGTTTTCTGGTGTCATTCCCCCCACGACTCCTAGCACCTCTGATTTCCCCTTGACCCAGCCCTAGCCCTGCCAGCAAGAGCCAGGTGGCTCCTGCCCTCCCCAAGGCAGTTCCAGTCTGGTGTCTGTCTCCACGGTTCAGCGGCCTCTGCCTCGGCTGTCGCTCTAATTCAGGAAGTGCCTGGTGGCTCTGCCACCGCCACTCTTGGGAGGATGTAGGGGTCATCTCCAGAGAGTGGGTGGGGACCTAAATCAGCACACATGCAAATCAGGACAAACCAAGAAAACCATTGTTGGGTTCATAACTGTGATCTCTCTCTCAAGGTGATGGTGGCCCTAAGCCCTTGAAGGGGCTGGGCTCCAGCCCCGACCTGGAGCTGCTGCTCCGGAGCAGCCAGCAGGAGGAAGATGACAATGAGGAGGAGGAGTACTTCGTGGCCCAGGGGCAGCTGTGACCAGCCGTAGGGAGCAGCTTGCAAGCAGACCCCTCCCCATGCTTTCCTGCTGCCAGCACTTGCCAGCGGCTCAGGGCCCAGGTGGCTCTTCACGGCAGCTGAGAGCAGTGGCCAGGGAGTCACCTGGGTTTGACCATGTGGTGGGGCTAGGTCAGAGGCTTGTGGCCCCATCTCGCCCTTTGGAGCTTGGCCAAACGGGCGGTGAGCACGAGGCCAGTCTGGTACCGGGTGGGAGCTGGGACCACGCAATGCTAGAATCGCAGCGGGAGAAGGGAAGTGGACTGGTTCTTCCCAACCATTTGCCGGGCTCTGGCAGCCAAGACTAGTTTCAGAGGCATAGTGGCTTTCCAAGGGGGCAGGGTTTGGCCTGCAGAGCAACTGGGAAGGGGACCTGGAGAGGTCAGGGCCTCATCACCTGCAGGCGGCTTTTCTCAGAGAGCTGATTTATTTATAGTTTTGAAATAAATGGTTCACGGTTCACTGGCCGCCGTGTGTTGCTGGAGGTGTGAGGCCATGGAGGGTGCAGTGTGGGCCTGGCCTCTCCCCTCCTTTCCCCGCCCGGGGCTTTCTTCAAATGACTGGTCATAAGCCAGGCCTCCTGTTCCAGCAAGAGTGCCCCTCCTGGAGGCCCTGCCACACCTGCAGGCAGGAAATAAGTGAATATTTACTGAGCACTGTATTCTGGAGACTTTACATGATCTGTGAAATGGGGATAACACCTATCTCAAAGTTATTCAGAAAATCGAGTCAGCATTGGTAACAGTTACGTGTTTATTTTAATCCTTTTAACAACCAAGAGACCACAGCCTAGAAAAGGTAAAGATCTTAAAGTGAGTGGCCAGGCTGGGGTTCATATCCAGGCCTGTGTGCCTCTGTATGTCGCTGTCCTGCATCACTGACCCAGCCATCTCCGGGAAGGGTTTATGGGCCCCTGGGACCTGGGCCTGCCACTCACCTACCTTGGATTTTTGTTTAGACTGCAGTCCTCCCTCTGAAATGGGGAGCCGAGGAGACCGGTTCTGATGGGCTGTGCCCTGAACCCTGCCCCGCCTGCTTCTGAGGGCTGAAGTGCTTTTAGCCACTCACAGCAGGTGGCGCCATTGCACTACACTGCAGCCCCCCAGAGCCCAGTCCGATCTGCCACCACTCTCCAAATCCAGGAGAAAAAAGGGTCCTTGGAAGAGGATATTGGGCATCCATGGTGGGGACCAGGATGGGGCTTGTTATAGAATTGTTCTAATCAGATTGGAGTCACTAAAGCTCACTTGGTTAAGCCTAGGAGAACATAAATGTTTTAGAAACAGGTCTGCAAACTTTCTGTAAAGGGCCAGACAGTAAATATTTTGGGTTTGAGGACCATATGGCATCTGTCGCAACTACTCTGCCGTTGTAGCATGAAATCAGCCATAGATGATACAGAAACAAAAGGGCGTGGCTATATTCCAGGGAAACCTTGTTTACAAAAGTTAGGATTCCACTTGCCAGCTGTAGTTTGCCAACCCCTGCTGTAGAAGAATCCTTAAGAATTACTGAGTGCGACTTCCAGTTTTACAGCTAGAGAGACTGAGGCCCAGGAGGGGGCCGTGACTAGCCCAAGGCCCTCGGATCCTCTGTTCCAGAGGAGCTGGAACCGATATCTGCCTCTAACTCAGATTCCCGGCACAGACTCGGCACGTGGAGCGGCAGCACCGGTTGCCCCAAAGCGGTGCCGTATCTGGCTCCTGCACCCCTGCCCCCCTTGGGTTCTGCCAGCCCAGAGGACAGGATTAAAGGAAGCTCCTGCTCCAGCCAGATGACAGGAGAGCGGCCGCCTCTGAGAGGCTGCGTGGGCAGCGGGGGGGGGGAGAGCCTGCCAGAGCCCCGCTGGCTCAGGTGGATGAGAGCTTCCTGTCTGCTCCGCCGCCGCCCCCCTCCCCAGCACAGGGAGCAAGCGCCGCTGTCTGGGGCAGTAATTACAGGGTGCGGAGCGAGGCCCTTACCTCGTGCATGTTGGGTTCAATGACAGCCCCTCATTTAGCGGCAATTACCAGCCAGGCCTGGAGGAGGGCTCCCTCTCCTTCTCCCCGACCCGGCCTACCCAATCGCCTGGCCTCCCAGGCCAGACAGCGTCCACCCTTGGCTTTGAGCCCTAGAACCACCCATGCTGTTTGCAGCCATTGCATCTCAGGGCTGCAGCGTCGCCATGGCAACTCGGTGATCGCACAGGTTGAGGGAAGCTGAGGATATGACTTGTCCCTCCAAGGCTGTGGTGTTTGTCCCCACACAGCCTCCAGCTCCGAGGCTTCTGCGGAAGCGAGGGCCGGGGGGG
>RJWJ010022852.1:0-26437 GCA_004363605.1 Indri indri | reverse complement strand
AGAGGGCAGAGAGAGGCAAGATAAGAGACCAGATCTCCCTCCACGTCCCAGGCAAGTTTGGGAACAAAGTCTGGCCTTATCTTAAGCGCAGTTTCCAGAAGATAAATTAGCCCAGGATTTGGGGGGTGGAGGAGCTAGAACCTGCATTTTAAGTGACTTATGCTGATCCAGCCAAAAGGGCTTGATTTAAAATATATTGTAGAGAAACAACTAGTTCGTTTCACATTCATAATTGTTAATTATTACAATTTTACACATCTGCCTATAATTAGAATTGTGAAACTAGAGAGAAGTTCACCTCCCAGCAATGTCACATGGGTCTGCCTCAATTAGATTTGTTAAAGACATCAGCCAATTATCACTCCCTTTGCTGAGAGCTACAAAACGAAATCTCAAAAAACGCCCAGGTGAACACTGCTCTGGAACACTGAAGTGCAAAACTGTTCTAAGTTGCAGCTCTTCCATTTTAAGATTATACTAAATTTACCAAACATCAGACTGCCTTTTTTTTTTTTTGAAGGGCGGAGAAAAAAATCCTGATTAAATCAAATCTTACTCCTGGTAATCCTAATTTGAAACATGGCTTAAGCAGATTTATTTAAACCAAATTCTTTCAAAGAAAGGGAAACTATTAAGAGTAAATGATAATAACTATAATCACCCTTGAAAAAAACAACTAGGTAATTCCTTTGAAGAAAAGGAGGTTCGAAGGGCTTTCAAGTTACAGAAAGACAGGAGTAGACACCTGAGATCCAAATTGCCCAATCGAGGGTAAGAAACCCCCAAGACACTGGGCCTACTACCCTCCCTGCCGTCCCTCATACACCAGGAAACGCAGATTCTGCCAAACAGAATGCAATTCCCACTTGCCCTCAGGGGTGGTACAATGTCTCTTTCAGTGACAGGTGTGCGTTAAGGCTGTTTAGCGTTAGTTGGTCATGAAAAAACTGGGAGCCAAGTGAAGAGTTCTAACAAAGGGAAATCCAATTATCAGAGCCTCCCGTCCAGCAGTTTTGGGAATCCTGGTTTCTGGCGGGGCCTGTTTCGCCCCATGACCTGGAACGCCTGCGTCAGTGCCCATCCAGAGGTTGCAGGCTGCGAGTGATGACTCTGAGAGACTGGAATGAAATGGTTCCCGGCATCCAAACAGCAACCATCACACTCACTGAGAGAACTGTGGGCTGTAATTTAGGTATGCAGTTTCCTCACTGACCTGCACAGGTCTCCTCTAAGAGGTTTTATCATTCAGCCAATCTGTGAGCTACTTATCAACGCACCCGCTGTTCACCATGATTGGTTCTTCCAGAATCTACCCAGCAAATGTCTACCCAAGGAAAGCGTCTGTGCTTGTCAGCACTGCTTATTCCCCGGGACGGGTCTATAAATGGTCACCCAGGGCTGTCACTTGAGGAGAAAGCGGAGAAAGCAGAGCAGAGAGGGGGACCAAAGTGAAGGAAAGAAACAGGATGGGCAGTGCCTGACAGGGAGGTGCACAGTGCTTGGCACAACTCGCCAGCCTCAGCCTACACCATGCCCGGGGAAGTGAATTGTTCTAACTTTTACCGGCATGCAAATTCAGCCTTTACAAAGCCTGGCCTCTTCCAATCTCTGCTACTGTTAGGACAACTCTGTCACTGTCACCTCCACATCCTCTGAAGACAAGGTACAGGTCCTTTTCCTCCATGCCTCATGCCCACCAAGGAGCTCCTTTGTTTAACACTCCAGATCCCAGAAATGAGGACCAGAGAGACATCCTGCAAGCGTTTCAACATGGGCCTTGTTCCTGGCTTCCGTATTTGGCCCTCAGGACAACTAAAATGCAATAGTGAAACAATTTAATGAAAAAAAAAGATTCTTTGGATTATCCAAGAATCTTCTAAGAATAGATTCTTTTAAATGCTTTTGGGGCAAAATTGGTTTCCTCTTCATGGTCAATCTTCTAATAATGGGTGTATCTATCAACGCCCATGAGTGGTGTTGAATCACCCAGCCAAGGGGTCTGTGCAGCTTCTTGCCTGTTACCGGGTTGGGAGCTGCGATTCCAAGGTATGTAATAAGTCGCTCAAAGGATATATTTTGGAGAGTCTTGAGATGATTTTCAGCATTTGCCAAACAAAAGTTCCTTCTTGGGTATAAGAGTTAATTCGCAAAGTTCTTCTTTTGATCCTTCTCTTTTCCCCTAATATAAAGTCTTTTCAAGCCATGAAGGTAGAAGAAATTACTTACATTTGAGGTGGGAAAAGAAAGAAAAGAGGGGAATAAAAGATGGGGCTGTCTAATATCTGGGTATAAAAATAATGTCCTGAGATTCTGCCAAGAGCAACAATCTAGGCAAAAAACAAAAACAAAAAATCCTGAGTTCTTCTAGAGAATGAGCATGTGGGCCTTGAATTATGAACCGACTATGACTTACTGTATCTTGGAGCTTCCTTCCAATTGGTACAGAATTCTAATTATCCCTCTGCGAGGCCACCACTGGCCATTGTACCACAAGGCTCTGATATAGATTGTACTGAAAAGAGAAGGTGGGTTGCAGTCCCCTTACTTTGGGCTTCCCTACATTCATTGAAAAGTGGAATAAGACGTGGCGAAGCTATGGGCAGCATTTCTGTTTGCAGCCAAACTATTTTCCGCTATTTTTAAGAAATTTTCCAGTTAATCCAAATAAAAACAACCTCTATAAAAGCTCAGCCCCATCTGAATTTATGGAGAAGCTATAGTTGGAATAATCCAAGGAAACACATGACCAGCAAATATTTATTTGGGCCTGTGAAATTCAATTTATGGTCACCTTACAGTTTTTTACCTTCCTAATTATGTTTAAATTATTATTAAAATTAATTTCCATTTTCAAAACCATTGCTACATATCAGAGGTAAAAGAAGGTGATCTAGAATACTGTCTGGGGATTAGATACAGACCATGGGTAATGTTCAGAGTTGAGAATTGACAACACAACACTTAAAAGATAATCTTGTTTAAAAAAAAAGTTCATACCAATCAGCTTGATATTATTGTCTTCATCTAGTAGCAAATTTTCTATCTTCAAGTCTCTGAAATAAACAAAACCACACAACATTTCAGATAAGCATTCGAAATAGCAGAATAACATTTTGCTTCTCAAGGGAAATGAATTGTTTTAGAGGCACTTTCAACCAATCCATAAAGGTTTCTGCCGAAACTCACTCAATCAATAAGTAAATATTTATAAGACAGGAAATAATTAATTGCTGTAGCCTATAAAAGCAGAAGGATTTCAGAGAAGACAAAGACCAAAGAGGGCAGAAGGAACCATAAAAAGTTTCTGAAGGAAGTAACACCTAAACTGAAACCTGGAAGTCAAACAGAAAGAGGGTTCAGAGAGAGTGGAACATACCAGTCAAGACAGGTGCTGCCCGAGCAGCCCAAGAAATACAAATGCAGCCAGGGGTTTGCAGCACTGTAAGCAACATTAGCCACAGTAAGGAACAGATTTGGGAAGCAATTAAAAAAAAAAAGTTGGAAGCCGACTTAATTGATCAGTCCTATGACCTCTATGGTTGAAGCCCAAGTATCATGACAAATTGGCAGATGATAATAAGTCAATCTATTTAGTAAGCAGATATTATCGTGGACAGGATAATGGACTCCAAAGATGTCAGTATCCTAATTCCTGGTGTTATGCCTAAGAAAACGTTAACTTTACAGAACCAAAAGGAATTAAGTTCCGGATGGAATGAAGAATGCTAATCAGTTAACAGGTGATGCCATTCACGGACAGTCAAGGGACAGGAGGAGGTCGGAGGAGAAATGCACCCTCAGTCCTGTTGAGTGCCAAGTGCCTGTAGTATCTGTGCCAGCCGACTGCAAGCTCCTCCGGGGCAGAGAACATGTCTGCCTTGCTTACCACGGTACCCCAGTACCTTTGCACATTCCAGGTACTCAGTAAATACCAATGAATCTAGATTACTAAAGAGATCATTCTGGATTTCAGAAATAAAAGTGTTTACAAGGGCAAAAGGGTATATTGGTCATCAAAACCATCAAGGTCAACAATGATAAGCTCTGGCATCTTGTAGCCTGCCAACTCAGGCACACCTTGAACATTAATTATGTAAGAATATTCTTCTGTTCCATTAGAAAAAAATATTTTCTTCCATTGTTTTGAAACATACTATTACTGCTCCAGCTTTTATTTTCCCACTTTACAACAGAGAGATGGGCAAAAGAAATTTTTTCCCTCTTATCTCTTTTGTAAGGAATTGAATAGTGTAATCACGATAAAACAAAAATGGCAACTGATACACTATGTCAATGTCAGAAACAAAAGGGAGCAGCAGCCAGGACTATCTGTGGCAAACAAGACAACGGTGCCCCACTTAACAGGGACAGTTGCTCACAGCTCGGTCCCAGTACTGCCAGCTCACCTCGTTTTCCAAGAGAAGCCAGAAATCCAGATTGGATCTCAATTTTTAAATGTTGGCAACAAGTTCACATTTAAAACAACCAGAACAGCATTGTGTGGGCCAACCTTGCAGGCAAGATATCAAGGTTCAACCTCAGCACAGGTGGAAATGGAAGCCTTAAAAGGACACGACATTGCCCAAGGGGAGGTGGGGAGACAACAGGCTGGTGGGGAACAGTGACATTCACAGCAGACTGGGGAGGCAGGAGGGACGACAGCGAGGCTATTGTCACAGGAACAGCCAAGGGCAGGATTTCAAGACGGGAAGAAAAATTAAGGAGTCAAATGCAGAAAAAAGGTGAGCTCTAAAAAGGGTCCCACAGATTCAAAATTGCAAGGTTGCTGGTAGCCTTAGGGCTGGACACTTCGCTGAGAGGGAAGAATATGAACAGATATACCCAATCCAGCACACCCACAAATGGGCAGAACTGTACACTTTCACCTCAATCCGAATGGAACAATACACAGAATACTTCAAAACCATGTCTGCCTTTTAAAGGTATCATACATGTCCAAATACAGGGTGACCCAAATTTAAGGTGGCACCGCTCATTTTCCCAACAGGAAGACCTCAGCCCTCAGAAAAAGGTTTTTGGAAAACACAAATGTATAATTATTAGGAATGCAATGGAGTTGCTAAATGACTATTTATATGCTATTTATCTGTGAGGCTGTACCATCACATTTAAGATCATACACTAAAATGTTAACATAATTATTTTAGAAATATTGTTTCCATACCTTCACATTTGATGAAATAATTTAATTCAAACTTGTCACAGGCAGAACCAGGATGGCCCTTTGAGTGCAATGTTTCCATTGTGACATGGCCTTTCAGGTGACTGGATGTTCGAGATAGAGCATTTTTTGAACCTGTATGTGATGCACTTGCTGGAAATCTTATCCCAAACTCATTTAAAATTTCTATAAATTAACCATTCAGAGAATTGCTTTTAGAGTGGTCTCTCAAACTATCGAAATTGAGGCTGTATCTCTAGAAGAGATGTCTCTCCACCACATTCCTCTGGTGATTTCTAGAGCACCCAAAGTCATCGGTGAGTACAAACAAGGTTAACGTGTCTTCTTCAACTAGTACTTTGTTGTTGAAAATAAAATACCGAAATTGAAATCATACGCCCATAATATGAGAGATTTGCGAAGACTCTGTAAGGCACTTCCTCTTTTCTGCAGATAATTAAGACACAGTATAAGCCAGACTTCTACCCAAGCATATATGGTAATTCCAAAACACACACAAGCACATGCAAAACAGCATGCCAGCCCCAACCGTGATTTCACGAACACTGATTACAAAGCGGCAGCATTATTTAAATCTAAAAGGCCGCAGTTTGTTTCAAACGAAATTAAGCCCCTTTGCCTGGGAAGAATGGAAGCCATGCTAAGGGAGAAATTTAGTTCAGAACAAATACAGCGGAAAGAAACAGCTTAAAGAGGCAAGGTAAAAGAAAGCAATTGCCAAGAATAATGAAACTAAGCTGGGCATTTCTGGGGCCATGAAAGCCTACAGAACAACCACAATGATCAGAAGAATGATATAAATGGAAGACTTACAATTAAGAGAAAATGCAAAAGGAAAAATAAACACTTTTGAAATCAGGGAGATGTCATAAAACCAGGGGAGGAAGTTTAAAAATATAAGAATTAGGCAAAATGAGAAAAATAAAATCAGTTCAAAGTTACCGCATCCCATAGTAACCAACCCCCAGCCCCTAAGATGAACGCTCAGTTCAAACCTGGTTACAAACCTGGTTACCTGGGATTATTTACCCATGTATGGCATTATCCTTCTGTCCAGGCTTCTAAAAGATCTCAGTGATAACCAGTCTAACCTCCTGAAGGTGCCATGACTAGTTAATGGAAAGGTGAGCTATTAATACCTTAGTCTCTGTCCAGAAGTTCAGTGTACTCAACCTACCCAAATGAAAGGAACATTCCACCTCTTTTGGCTTTATTTATTTCCACCTCCTGCCTTGTATTTCATAACTTATCTAGAAGCAGGGGAGATACTTTCCTTCTGACTCCTTAGGAAAAAAGGCTCTAAAAATTCCATTTTTAAAAATAGCCTTTACATAAGGATTTACCCAAATGAGCGGAAAACTTACGGACATGAATGTTTATAGCAGCTTTATTTATAATTATTTATAATTTTCCAAAATTGGAAGCACCCAAGGGGTCCTTCAGTAGGTGAATGGATAAGCAAACTGTGGCACCTCCAACACCGGAATATTCATTGATGAGAAGAACTGAGCTATCAAGTCACGAAAAGACATGGAGGAACTTCAAATGCGTGTTTCTAAGTGAAAGAAGCTGGTCTGAAAAGGCCTCATACTATGACTCCACCTATACGACACTTCTGGAAAAGGCAAAACTGTGGAGACAGGAAAAAGATTAGTATTAATAGTTGCCAGAGGTTGGTGCTGGGAAGGGAAGAAAGGACGTATGAACAGGTGGAGCACAGAGGGTTTTTAGGATGGCGAAAGAATTCTTCATCATACTGTAGTGGTGGATACATGACATCGTGCATTTGTCAAAATCCATAGAACTGTACAACACAAGGAGTGACCCTAATGTAAACTGCAGACCTCAGTTAGTATAATAATAACGTATCCATATTGGTTCATCAGTTGTAACAAATGTACACGCTAACACAAGGTATTCATAACGGGAGAACAATGTGGGGATGCTCTGTAGTTTCTGTGCAATTTTCCTGTAAACCTAAAACCATTCTAAAAAAAAAATACAGTATGAATTATTTTAAAGCAGTTTTTGGATATGTTTCCCTTTCCTAAGCGATCAGTACTAAGAATGGTATGGCTACACCAAGTGCCTCTCTCAGGCGGTTCACTGTAGAGCATCCTTGGCCACGTGAAGTTAATTTCCTGACTCCATTCAGCACAGAGGGCCACCCAGACCCTCTGCCCGGCTACTCAACAATGACCAAAGAGGCCACAAATGACCCCAAGAGAACACAAAATTGAGAGACACCTTCTTGAATTAAGAAAAGGGTGCATTTATTCATAAGGTTTTAGTGTTCGCATATAACAGTATACCTTTATTTATTTTTTTACAAAATAGAGACAGGGTCTCGCTTTGTTGCCAGGCTGCAGTGCAGTGGTGCAATGCTAGGCACTGCAGCCTTGAACTCCTGGGCTCAAGCAATGCTCACGCTTCAGCCCCTGAATAGCTGGAACTACAGGCACGTGCCACCACACCCGGCTCTACAGAGTGCCTTTAAAAAAAAATACTGGCAGGTCTCTATTATTCAGAAAACTGGCTCCATCAGAAAACCTTCTGGGGTCCATGTGAAAAGCATGGTGTTTACTCTAGCTCCATCCAAGAGCAAAACACTTGGCTCTGCTAAGTGTGCGACTTGCCCTACGGAAAGGGAGGTACCAACGGCAGGCTGGCCCACACCTGGCGACGGGGGAGGGGAAGTGGATGCTCAACCTCACATCGGTGGTCCTTCACCTGGTTAACCATGACCGCTTTCATGGAGGGGAGAGGGAAGTAGGAGGGTCTCTTTTCGGTCTTGCAGTATGAAGAATTCCTCTCTGTGGCAGGTACGTTTGAAGTTCAGTGTGAATTTATAACTGAGAAACACAATGGAAGGAGAGGGGAATGGCCCCTGGATGGACGGGAAATAGCTTTTTCTTGGCCAAAGGGGCTTCGAAGAGGATTCAGGGGAAGCAAGAATGGGGATGGGGCGTGACCTGTACGAGGTGCTGGAAGGCGGGTTAACTAGGACAGCGCTGGGTGAAGGGACAGAATGTCTTGGGAACAAAAGGAACAAACCAATGTACCAAATGAGAGAAGCCTGGAGCGGCCCTTTGGCAGAGCAGGGGAGCGAGCCCGGCGGAGAAGAGGCCCGGAGGGACGGGGGGCACAAGAGGCTTCCGGACCTCCTTTGCTAACTGGCAGTTCAGAGAGAAATGCCACACAGCACTTGTCATCACGGCACTCCCCAGACCTCACGCTGAGTTGTGTGTGGGGGTGTTTGTCCAGAGACCTAGAGAGGACCTAAGAGAAGGAGACTCTTCCCCCTTGCAGAGGTCAAGGCCCTCGGCCCCCCTTAGGTTCGCTGAAAAACCACTGACATGAGGCAGATGGAGAACAGGCACACACACATGCATTTAACACGTATGCAGGGGAGCCTTCAGAGTGAAGGCACAAAGATGCAGGGGACATTGTCCATTTTAATGCTTAGGTTCAACAACGCACGGACAGCCGTGCAGAAACAAGACTGGACAAGGGTCTGATCTAATGCTAACAGACTGAGTGGGGACACCCAGCAAGGCCTGTCTGTCTGGATTCTTCTTGGCCTCTCCAAGCGGCATGCTTCCTTCTGGGTGTGGGGCAGGACCCTCTCTTCCACGGGGGTCTTACGACCTACAGTCAAGGCAGGTCAGTTAATTTCGTAATGGCCAGTTTTTACGCAGAATATCGTTAGGTATTAAGGGCTGGCTTTCGAGAAAGGGGTTCTGGCTGCTAAGACCCACCTTGGGGAGAGGGATTCCAGTCCGTGAGGCTAAGCTAGCCCAGGGAGAGAATGGGACTGAGAGGCGGGAGGACAGGGGAAGGTCAGAGAAAAACTTTTGCTTCTGAAGCCTTCACTTTAGGGTACTGTTTTCTGAGCCCCAACAACACCCTCCGGGTATCACCTAATCACCTAATCTAGGTTCTTTCAAAAGAACTAGCACTAACAGGCCATTAGTAATAATTAAAGGTTCACCACAGGCTACCACCCACCCTCCACCCACCCCTCCGAACTCTCCCTGCATTTCTTTAAAGACGGTCCCCTCAAAGGGTCCAAGACTGGCCAGAATGAACTCAGTCACCTCCTCCCAGACTGACAGTGCAAGGGCGGACCGTCGGGGAGGGCCCTGTTGCCATAACAAACATACGGGTCCCGGCCACCCCCCACCCCAAAAAAAGCAGCTGCTCTGACCCTGTGAAGCAAAGAAGCAGACAGGAGGAGTGCTGGGGAGGCGGGGGCGGGAGTGTGTGTGAGAGCACATGGGTTTTTGTGTGCACACTGCATGTGCAAGCACACATTTACGTGTGTGCATGCATGTGGGGGAGAGCATGGGTATGTGTGTGTGTGAGCATGCACGCATCCATATGTGTTGTATGACTGAGTGTACACACGTGTAAATATGTGCGTGTGTTGCACACACATGTGTGAGTGGTCACGTGTCAGTGTGTACACACTGTGTACACGGTCATGTACGTGTGTGTGTGTGCGTCACAGGCATCCAGAACAGCGGGACAGCACTGAAGACAGAGTTTTTCCCGGGGCCTCAGCAGGCCATGCCCAGCGCAGGTGGCCTGGGCTGAGGGGCAGCCACTCAGGGCTGAGACCAAACACGAAAGTGAAGAACTAAATGGCATAAAACTGAGGCCGCCAGGATTCAAGGAGGGGAGAGAAGGAGCGTGTGAGACATGGAGGGGCTGAGCGGAGACGCGGAGGCCTGGGGAAGTGAAGGGAGACAAGCCTTGGTGCCGGGCTCGCTCCGACTGACCCCGGGCAAGTCGTTTCCACTCTCCCAGCTCTGAGTCCTCCTTGGAGGCTGGCCAGCATGAGAGGGGTACCCACCAGGACAGGGGTAGAAGGAAATGAGAGGAGGCGCGCCTAAGTCCTTTGCGGGCCCCTCCGATGAGACGCGAAGGGTAGCGGTTATGAGGTGAGAGGCTGGAACCGAGGCTGATAAAGGTAAAGATTCTAAGACAAGGTCAAGAGGAAAGACCAAAGAGAAGACTTAAAAGGGGTGATGAATTTGGCCATAAGCAAACAGTATTGGGGGCACGGCCCCCCATGTGAAAGGTCACGAGAGAAGCAGCCCAGGGAGGGCCAGACCAAACTCAGACAGGATTAAGTCTGGGGGAGAAAGTTTTGCCTGTGGGGATGGCCACGAGATGGATTTTAATAATAAGCTAAGAATAAAGCATCCAAAGCCCCCCGAGTGCACAACTCCTGGGGCAACAGGCTTTTGCAGGAAACGAAAGATTTTTCGTTAGGCCTTATCCTCAAAAGCACTGTATTAAAATCAAATGATTTGCAAATCTTTGATTTATTTGCAATATAGACATTTTGATAAAACACAAGAATAATTTGTTAAGCAGGTACCTGATTTATTTATTCAAAATGAAACCTTTATTGAGTTCCTGTAATGCTCTGGAAGTGAATTCTGTTTATAAAAATGAAAAGAGCTATTCACTAGAAAGATGCCACTCTACAAATTGTGACCTGAAAAATAAACAAATTGGCACTAAGCCAGTGAAGAAACTCCCCCGAAATCCCAGGGAAAATTTGGAACAGTCCAGAACGAACACACGACTGGCTACCAGAAAAGCTTCCATCCCAGCGCGAACTCTGACACTAGCAGTATTCACTCCATTTTCCTTCATTCATTCAACAAAGCCTTACTGTGTGCCCCTGGGCTGGGCACGGGGCTAAGCTACAGCCCGTACTGAAGACAGGTATCAAACAAGTAAGTAATTGTGGGATAAGTGTTTGGGAAGCAAAGCAGAGGGTGCCATGGGAGTCTATGACCAGGGGGCCCAACCTGGAGGGCTTCCTGGATAAGGCGAGCTTGGAGCTGGGACCTGAAGGGTGAATAGGATTCAGCCAGGCAAAGATAGCAAGGAAAGTGCAAGCGGAGAACAGCTGCGGAGTGTATAAAATGAGCAATAATTACAGGGAACATATACTTTGTCCTGAGGCAGTGTCTTGGCTTTGAGCACTTTACATGGATTGACTTATCTAATCCTCACAACAACCATGTGAAGTGCATAATCCATCCCTATTGTGTAGGTGCGCAAAGCCTGAGCCGTTTGCCCAATGCGCTTGTAAGTGGTAGGGCCAGCACATGGACGCAGGCGGTCTGGCTTTAGAGACAATGCCGCCGACCACTGAATATCCCGATCCACAAAGTTGTTGGGTTAGAGCTTTGCAAAACTTCTCATTTCCAATCCCATTTTTTTTTTTTAAAGATAGTGTCTCACTCTGTCACCCAGGCTGGAGTGCAGTGGCCCGATCATAACTCACTACAGCCTTCAATTCATGGGCTCCAGTGATCCTCCAAGTACCCAGGACTATAGGCATGTGCCACCACGCCCATCTAATTCTTTTATTTTTTGTAGAGACAGGGTCTCACTATATTGCCCAGGCTGGTCTCAAACTCCTGGCCCCAAGCGATCCTCCTGCCCTGACTATACGCATGAGCCACTATACCCAGCGCCTATCTTTTTAAACCCAATTAAACACAAAACGTATGCTATCGCCTGTGCTTCTGAGTATGTGCTTGCTCTCAGCAGGCCCTGGGATCCCACCCAGCTCCCAGAGGTGAGCAGAAATCATTCTCCTCTCATCTGCCTTCCCGCCTTCCCCTCACCAAGAAAACCTGAAAGTTAAAAGAACTTCCTAATCCCCCACCAGCACAGGTTGTGCCTGCTTCTTGTCAGGCCCCAGAGAACAAAGAAGGGCCTCCTCTCCCACACTGCATTCCTCTTAAGCGGAGGGCCCTGTCCCAGTATTGATGAATGAATCAGGTCACAGCCCTGGAGCCGCGGCGCTGACACACATCCAAGCGCCAGCTCCTGCGCTCTTTGATGGTGTGTGTCTTCCTCCCAGTCCTGCGGCCCCGTGGCTGGTCTCTTCCTGCTCGGGGATGGCGGTATTGTAGTACCCTCTTATGTTTTGCCTGTACAGTTTGATTGGACTTTGTTAGTCTGAATGAAACATGAATCTCAAATTAGCCTCTCAGCAGAACCAGTGTTCTTGTTGACTCATGTTAAGGGTTGACGCTCTGTATACAATAGGCAAATCATCAGATTTTGGCATCCCTGCTGGGCGAGCACATTTCAGGGGAGAAAAAACAACTCGTCATATCTTAGAGAATATCAGGCAATTCTAAGATGGAGTAAAGAAGAAGTTAGACCATACTCCACCTTTGCAAAAATTAACAACGGCCCTATTGCAGCGAAAGACACAGACGTTCTCTGCTGGCTAAGGGAATCTGCTTTATACGGGTTTAGTTTCCTTTTTATTAAAGTTCTACTTATAATATTTACATGATGTTTAAAGATTTGCTTTTTTTAAATGATATTTAAGTAGTTCTGGGTAGATAATTAAATATTTAGATTAAATACCACAGGGCATGAGGGCACTGCTAGCATTAAGTTATGACAGAACAACGTAGTACCAGCCTGATCAGGAACTGCGTTTTTAAAGCACCCCCTAACACACGAGCCAAAAGCCCTTTAAATCATTGTATCCATGTAGCCACAAAAATTCATCTTGAATCCTTTTGGACAATCCAGTGTATTTCCTCAGAAATCTCCCCACCAGGGACTGCAGGGCCTCTCTGAAATACTATACTCTGTTATTCACTTGAAAAAAATCTAACCTCAAAATAATTTATGAAATTTATTCTACCTTTGCAGCATAAGGAGAAAATTCTCCACCACTGCAAGGGCTACAGAAAAGAGCATACCGGTGGTCAACCAAATTACGAATGCCAAAAGTTAGTGGTCTAGAGTCTTTGAAAGTCAAGACGTTCATTAGAGCCACCCATGAATATATTCTAAACATCTTAATGTGATGTCTCTACCGCCTAATCGCCTACGTCCGTGTGCGGTAACACACATCAACATGATTTCTTAGAGACAAAAAAGAAGAAATCCTCCTCAACGATGCCTATTATTTCCAACCTTCTTTAACTTTAAAAGATCTGAGCCCTCGCCATTCTTGGATTATGAATATATTTCCAAGGAGAGAGAGGAAAAAGTAAAAAGTCCAGAGATGAGAGAAAGAAAAAGTATACTGTCTTTGCTATCAAAACATTATTAAATTCATTCCTTTGACATCCTGACAGTAATTGCACCGGGAGGGATTGGATTTTGTTAAAATTGTGGTTAAAGGGTTGTTGAGAATTTCCTGCAGCAGAGGCCAGTGTGCAATGCACAGCTTTCACCTGATTTCCTTTTGCTATCCTCGAAATCCTGAGCAGCTCGGTGCTCGTCGCATTTTTGACAGCACGAAACCCTTGGAAAAACACCCCGAGTCACCCCGAGTCCCCCAGAAAGCTTTGCCATTCGCAGTTCCCTGGTTCTACCTTCCACTGTGACCTGTCGACTCGGTAACGCAAACTGATTCATTCATGAGGTTCTGCCTTTGTCATCTTAGCAAACAAAGAGCCAGGCACACTTACGGCCATCATTTTCCTAATAATGGCAGAGCTATGACACTTCAGGCTACACAGGGTATTGTTGGAAAGAGCTAAAAATAGCCTTATTCACTTAAAATTTCTGAATGTTCTCTTCCTTGCTGATCTAAACCCAGAGAGTTCTAACAAAGCATGATCTCCTGACAACATGTGTGACTAAGAAAATGTACATGAAGAGGAAATGACAGGCCTGAATGGTGCCTGGCCCCAGCTGGCTCTGGGAAAGCCTGGGCAACGGACCTCCCAACAGTGTCCCTGGGTTTAGACACGACAGGGCAGAGCACCCACGGTGCCATTCCCATTAGCCAGGAGACAGCTCTCCCTGCCTTGAAAGTCTCGGAGTTCTATTAGGGAAAGGCCTGGTGCTGCTTTCTTCACTGATTAGAAAATGAATGGCTTTCCACCAGGTAAAATTAGATTATCATTATTAAAATTAAAATTAGATTCGTCATTAAATGTTGAATTTTTAAAAAATATGTGCCTCCTCCAAAGGTTAAAACAGAGAGTTGCCCATGACCCACTGATTCCACTTCCTGGAGCGGAGTCCTCCAAGAGAAAGGGCTTGTATGCACAAACACTGGTATGCAGACGCTCACAGCAGCATTATTCACAACAGCCGCAACGTGGAAACAACCCAGTGTCCCTCAGCTGATGGATGGATCCACAAGTTGCAGTGTGGCCATACAATGGAATATTATTCAGCCGTAACAAGGAAGTAGGTACTAATACGCGCTATAACATGGGCAAATCTGAAAACATTATGCTAAGTGAAAGAGCCAGTCACCAAACACCGTATTGTGAGTGATTCCATTTCTATGAAATATCCACAATAGGCAAATCTATACAGGCAGAAAGCATAGTAGGAGTTGCCAGAGGCTGGGGGCAGGAGGGAGTGGGGAGTGACTGCTAATGGGAACAGGGTTTCTTTTGGGGGGTGAAAAAATATTCTAAAATTAGATAGTGGTGATGGTTGCACAACTCTGTGATTATACTAAAAACCATAGAATTATACACTTTTAAATGGTAAATTTTATAGTATGTGAATTGTGTATCAATCAAAAATGTCTTAACAAATGTATGCACATATGTTTATATACATCTATACACACATAGATTTTATGCCTTGATCTTGCTTTTTAAAATGAGAACCATTTAAAAATGATTTTTAATTTTCTCAACAACCTAGAGTAATAACCGATTATAATTCTATGAAGGAAGAACCATGCATTTATTGGTAAAGCCAACACTCTTGGGCACTTTCATTTTTTAAAATTTATTTTATTTTCATACAGTATTAAAAGTAGGCACCCACGACCAAGGGCAACATTGCTAAGAATGCTCTTTCCATTCACTTTCTTTGTGAAGCCCCTTCCCAGGAGGGGACAGGCTGGTAAAAACAAGCTTGATTTTCATAATTATTTGCAAGGTTGGTTTGGCTTATGGGGAATACCCTCATTGATTTCAAGGGCAAGTTCACAATTCGAATGGTGATTCAGTTCAACTGAATAGAACAGCTACTGGGCAGCTACCACATGTAAAGCAAGTACAGTGAAAGCACCGCCCCTAGCACAAGGCGGAAAACAATCTCATGCCATCTTAACACTGGTTCTTCTTTCAGGCCCCTGAGCAACTGGGCTCATGAGTTTGCAAATAATAAAAAGAACAGCAGCCAACCCTTACATGGTGCCTACAAGGTACCAAATGCTATTCCAGGCTTTTTCTATACATTAAGTCACTGACCCTACACCAACCAAGAGAGAAGTATCATTATTCCCATTTCACAGATGAGGAGACCAAGGTTCAGAGAACTTAAGTAACTTTCTCAAGGTCAAACACTATTAAAGGACAGAACCAGGACACAAGCCCCATCACTCTGGCTTTACATGTCACTCTTGTAACCCCCACACTGGCATTAACCCAACTTACAAAACAATTCCATGGAATAAAAATGTGGAAGAATTGTAAAACCGGCTCTAACTACTCAGCCTTGCTTGGAGCATGATGAAGCACAGTGCCGCTCATCGGCATGGCGCGGCCCTTACCTGTGGACCACCCCAGCCCGGTGCAGGTGCTCCACGGCAGAGATGAGCTGCCTGATGTATCTGCGGGCTTCGGCCTCCTCCAGCCGCTTCTTCTCGTATATCTTGTGCATCAGGTTGCCCCCCGGGCACAGCTCCATGACCAGGTAGTAGCTGTTTTCCGTCTCTAAGATGTCAAGGAGCTGTGTGATGTTGGGGTGGCGGATCATCTGCTGAATCTGCCCCTCTCGCCGCAGGTTTTTGGTGACATAGGTGTCCTTTTTGGCTCTCTTCTTATCGATAACTTTTATGGCCACCTAAGGAGAAGCCAAGAACATGCCTGTTATCAGACATTGCAGGCAAAGGTTGCTCCTTGCCTACCCACAGGAACCCTAGGAAAATACATGGCTATTTCTCTGCAACAGGAGAAACACCTTATCTAAAACAGCATTAAGGGGGGGAAAAAAAGAAAAATTACAATATCAGGAAAAAAATCAAAAGATTCAATTATTTAAAAAGAGACTGGAATTTACTTAAGCAACCTTGCGTCGTCGTCTAGCAGGCTCCGTGAAGGGTTAACGTCAAACTTATTTCTCTGTGGAAGAAGGTGGATGAAACAGCCAATTTCTCTTCCAGCAAAGGGCTCTCCCTGTCTCTCTCAGGACCCACCATTGTCTCTTCCAGATTCCCCCACACACCACACACACAGCTAAATCTGCCCCCCAGTCCTAGTTCCAGGGTGTGGTTAGGAACGGGGGTGCGCTCCCCAACAATGCAGCACCCCTGGCCTTTCCCCGCCCGTTCTCCGCCCTGCACAGGTGCTCAGGTCTCCAGTGTCTCTGGCCTCTAGTGTCCACCTCTTCCCCTTGGTGAATGACCTCCCAGGCGAGCTCCTGGCCCTGCTGTTAGGGCCCAACCTGCAGGGTCACATCTCAGCTACCCACAGGAAGCTCCTCCTGGGTTGTCTCCCCCACAACCAACTTGTCATGAAAGGCAGGGTGGGTGAGAGGGAGGAAGGGAGGGAAAAACAGAGGGAAAGATGAAGGGATGGAAGGGAAGGGAAGACTGTCTTTTCCACCCAAATCTACATCTGTCCCCAACTGGCCCCATCCTCTGAGAGGAGTCGCCTCTCCACACACAAAGCCCTAAGACACACCACTGTTTTCACCCTTTCTTTCGTCTTCACTCTCCTCTCTATGCAACCAGCCATCGACGTGATGTCAATTCCTTCTCCCCCTTCCTTCCTCTCTGCTCCCCTCCCACACCCCAACGCCTGTCTGGTTCATTCCGGACCTTACCCCCCAGCGCCCAGTCACGCTGTCTCTAAGTGAGACTCGAGCATCCCAGGGACGCTCTTGTGCGTGGCTGTGGGGCCAGTGGGCGCAGGACAAAGACAGTGGACACTCCGTTTCTATTTATTTCCTTATTTTGTAATTATATTTTTTACCTGTTTCATAATGCACTTGAAATACATCATATGCAACATGCAACATACAGAGGTACAAGTATATAGAGAAATAAATGACAGACAGATCAGTAAATAAATACAGGTAAATACATGATTTCAGCCAGAGGGTCCAACATTCTTTTGTGGTCATGGTTCATGATAAAATAAATAAATAAAGTCCGAGATGCAACGTGCAGCACAATGTATTGTACACCTGAAAACTAACGCAGAGTAGATCTTTCCAATGTTCCCACCACACACACAGGACGACGACAACCCTGTGAGGGGACTGATGTGTGCTCGAGCTTGACTGCGGGACCGTTTCACAGCGTGCGCACGTCACAACGCCACAACAGACGCCCTGAGCGCATGCGATACTTCTCTGTCAATCAAACCTCAACAAAGCTGGAAAAACACTTAAAAAGGGGCGGCAGGGGAGTCCGGAAAGGCAGACTTTAAATTTAGAGAAAAAAAAAGAATAAATAAATAAGCTTGCGGAAGCTCTTCAGGGCCCCTGGCGTCGTCCCCATCCAGCCCCCCGCCGTCCTGCCTGACGCCAGGCTCTCCATCCTGGGCACACATTCTGCCCCTCGCCAAGTACTCCCGCCACCCCCTTCACCCACTCGAGCGCCCCCCGTCCGTCAGAGGCTCACTCAGGCACCACCTCCCTCCTGGACAGATTCCCCTAAACTCCCCTTCCCTGCATTCCTGCGCACGTGGCAACCGCGGTGAAAATTACCGCGGGAACAACCACCCCTTTGCAGCACACGGTCCTTTGTCAACATTAGGTGACCCCTAAGTGACTAACCGATGGAATTGTCAAAGCAAAATGGCTTTTAACAGCTTCATCTACTATCTCTTCTGGAGAAACAAGTCTCGTTTTAATAGAGACATTCAGGCCCTTAATCCAAAGACAGGAGTCAGGAAGAGACTGACCACCAAGGGGGCTGACCAGGCCCGAGCCTCCTCCTGCACACACCGGGCACCAAGGAGTCGCTGCCCCAAGTCAGCTGGGGCCCACGCTCTCAGCCCACAGCAGCTAAAGTCGCATTCCCGCTGCATTTGGGCCCAACTAGTACCAGAGATGCTAAATTAACAGCGTTATAAACTGTATTTATTCCTGATCAAAAAAAACCCAAATACATACATGTATGTACACACACACATGTATACATCCATATCCATCCTCTTGGGAAGGTGGGGAGAGAGGGATGCTGAAAAGTACAACTAGGTACTGTCTTTACTTGATTCTGTTGCAATGTTTAAAAAATTACACCCTTTGGCAATGAAATTCTTAAAAGTGCTGTGAATAAACAACAGTCTATAAGCCTGGCAGTAATACCATCTGCCTTTTTTTTAACAGAGCACAGGATTGCTGTTAGGATAATTTATTTAGCTCTTTAACTGCCTGTACTAGGTTGAATAATGGCCACCCAAAGATATTAAGTCTTAATCCCTGAGTTGTGTACATGTGACTTTATTTGGGAAAAGGTGTCTTTGCAGATGCGATTAAGTGAAGAATTTTGAAGTGAGATTAACCTGGACTATCTGGGTGGCCCTTAATGTCCTCACAGTGTCCTTATAAAATAGAGGTAGAGGGAGCTTTCACACAAATGGACAGAGGGGATGGCGTGGGAAGAAGGAAGCAGAGCTGGAGTGATGGGGCCACAAGCCAAGGAATGCTGGCAGCCACCACAAGCTGGCAGAGGCGAGGAAGGATCTTCCCCTAGAGGCTCCTGCTGACACCTTAATTTTAGACTTCTACCTCCAAACTGTGAGGCTGCCCCTCTGGAATGCATTTCCAAGCATAGTGAGCACCTCCTTGGTGGTCGTGAATGACGCAACCTTTTTTCTGCAGCCTCCCTCTCTCCTCACCCTCCCTGTGCTTTCCCCGTGCCCACGCAACCTATGGGGAGCAGAGTCGCCACAAGCTCCCTCCCAGGTCCACCCCCAGGGCTCAAACAGCCCACACCAGGGTTTTGGACCTCCAAGCTCTTTGTCAAAGTAGGACCCCGTGAAGCTCCAGTAATTGGCTAGCAAATGTCTACAAGGCAGACCCCTCGGAACAGAAAGGAGGGTACAGGTGGCCCCTTCCATGAGGTTGGACCATCGTTATTGCAGTGGTATGATTATCACGATCATGACAATTAGTGCTTCATTCCAACACGCTGGGCTCAGGTGCACACGGGTCCTCCTCCGGGTGGTCCTTCCTGTACTTCATACTTCTGAGCAAATGCAGTATTTCCAAACTCATCTCCCAGCTTCTCTCTCTTCTTGCTCTTCCTCTAGCCCATCCTCCTCCCTTACCTGAAGGTGAAGGGACAAGCCAATGAAGTGCTGGGGAGACTCCCAGTGGAAACCCCCTCAGCCTCTCATCCCAACACCAGTCAGTCCAGCTCTGGCCATGGGCATCTTACGGAGGCCGTCTGTGAAGCAGGCCTGGTATGGTGGCCCAAAAAATGGTCCCCCAAAGTTAGGTCCACATTCTAATCCCTGGAACCTGGGACTGTTATCTAATTTGGGGAAAGGGTCTTTGCAGACATAATGAAGTTAAGGGTCTTGAGATGGGAGACTGTCCTGGGTTAACTGGGCAAGCCCTAAATGTCATCACAAGTATCTTTAAAGGGAGAAGATCAGACAGACAGATGCACGGAGGGGAAGGCAACGTACACATGGAGACAAAGACTGATGCGCCACCAGCCCAAGAATGCCGGTGGCCACCAGAAGCTGGAAGATGCCAAGTCCAGACCTCCCCGTGGGGCTCCGGAGGGAGCTCAGTCTTGCTGACACCTTGATTTTGGCCCCATGAAACCGATTTGGGGCTTCCAGCCTCCAGACTGTTAGAGAATAATCTTTCGTTGCTTTAAGCCACCAAGTTTGTGGTAATCTATTATAGCAGCGCCAGGAAATAAACACACCAGGTGTATGCCCCACCTTTGTCTGATGTCTTGGTTCCCAAGTTCTACTGGCCAAAAGTCCCCCCATGACATCCCTGGACCCTGAAGCCACTTTGCCTGGAGGAAGGTTTCCTGTTAACCTCCCTCTCCATTTTCAAACCCCAGCTCGTTACCTGCTTGTTTTCATTCACCCGCCGCCGCCCCCCCCCCAACCCCGACTTACAAGCTCTGCACTGATGATGCTGAAAATGGAATGTCGTTCTTGATTACACAAAACCACTTAATCAACTTCATCTGTAACTGAAATGGGGGGAAAATGAATAGAAAATTAAGGAAAAGTCAATCAGCGATCTCCAAAGGAAGGCATCTAATTTAATTTGACAGCCAACAGAGATCTGCAGGCAAAACAGATCTAACACTGATCCTACCTGGGTAAAGCCCAGTGCAATGATGGGTCTCTAGCTGGAAAATAAACTGCCTTAGTCAGGAGAGTTTTAAAGAGTGAAATTAAACCTGCTATCAAATGGCAGTAAAATAAGCAAGTTTAGCATGTTCCGGACAACAGGAGTGATAACACCACACACAAATGGCTGTTACCAACGCTGCGGATTCACTGATTCACGTGAGGACAGAGCCCCAGCCAGTGCTGTCAGGGAACTGCCAATCCAGTCCTGTGAGAGTGTGTGTGTGTGTGTGCGTGCGCGCCCGCGCACTTGTAGGGAGGTAGGGAGTGCCAGGGGAGTATGGAAGCCTGGAGGTCATCCTGAGCACATTGAGAAAAAAAACAATTTTCTGTGTAAGGTTGGTAAAACTAAGCCTCCAGCCCTTCGACAGATCCAAATCGCAAAGCCTCCCAAAATTTTACAAAGGAACCCATTTTTAAAGATTGCCCCCCTATTTCCCACAAGATACATAGCAAAGTCTTGCAGCGGTGGAAAATTAGTAGAGAGAATAGCAAAGCTCCAAGATATGACAGTTGAAAGAGATTATTCATCAACTTCTTTCATTAATTAAGAAATAGCCTTTCTTACAACATGGCAACTCCCACTCTTCTCCTTCCCTGCCAAAAAAAAGAAAAAAAAAATGCCTACCAATGATGACAGATAACATCAGCAAATAAATAGCAAAGCTCATAAGAAAGAAAAGGAAATCCACTAAGGCCAAGAAATCACTGGAGCAGCTATAGGGGTGGAGAAATACTCGCCTCCCCAACACAGGAGAGGAGGAGGAAAGGACAGCATGGATCCCAATCCCATCGGGAGAGGGGACATTTGCTAACCATCAAGGAAATCATGCTTGATGGCCTTTGTTATGTATTAGGAGAAAAAAATCCAATGTAGAATTTTACTTAGAATGAGGTGAGGGTTGCACAAAATCATCCTGGCCCGGTAATGCACCCGGTAATGGTAAACACCTCCATAAACCAAATGGTCCCTAAGATAATGTACGTAAAGAAAGCCCTTAGTACAATGTCTGGCCTATAGGAAGTGCTCCTTAAATTGATGCTGTTATTATCATTACCAATTTACTTTTGATGAATCAACCTGTAGAAAGGGTGAAAAAGTATTCAAGCTCAGTTCAGCTAAGGAAAAGATGCGCATTTTTTTTACTAGTGGTTTTAGCATATTAAGAAAAGAAGCCGGAACCACATTTCAGTGTTTTGAACTCTCTGGAGTAGAGCTGCTTCTAAATCCCAAGGCAGTGGTTTCCTATCAGGCTAGACTCTCATCTTCTTTAAATATTGACTTAGTTGACATTGTCTACATAGGATCAGAGTTAACAGGATTTTAAATTCATCCCTTCATCCTGGATCACCCTTCACTGCCTTTAAAATTCATTACTCTGAAACACATCAAGAACTGATGCATCCAATCTCCAAAATGAAAAGGCAGATGTAAAATGGATCTTTGAAAAAAAATATTGATCAAAGAGACTTCTCTTCAGTATCACAAAAACATACACACATGGTTTACACATTACACAATGTGCTGTATTTTAGAAAGTTCGCAGTCTTCCCTTAAAACACTTTTACACCATGTTTTAAATAATCAAAATGCACAGGGAAGGGGAGGCTCTGATCAACTAAATTTTTTTTTTCACATGGAAATCAGCCAAAAAAGAAAAAAAGAAAAGCTTTCTTTCCAGAACTCTTTGGTGTCTTAATGAATACTGTATGCTAAACTCAAATGCATCTTTCCTTCTTCAACAAACACTTATTAAGCTTCTAAAATACAATTGTCACCATTCTAGGTCCACAGTGTATGAAGGTTGAGCATCTCTAATCTGAAAATCCAAAATTCAAAACTTTTTGAGCACCACCATAATGCCCAAAGGAAATGATCATTGGAGTATTTCAGATTTTCAAATTAGGGATGCCCAAGTTTAGTGCAAATATTCCAAAACCTGAAAATATCCAAAATCTGAAAGATTTCTGATTCCAAGCCTTTTGGATGAGGGATACTTCACCTGTACTATGAAAGAGTCATGAACCTTCAGGCCATTTGGGGAGGAATAATTTAGAGTCTTTGTAGTGGTTTAAGATTACCCCCTCTTTTGAACTGAATTGCATATGTTGAAGCCCTAACCCCCAGTGAGACTGTATTTGGAGATAGAGTTTTTAAGGAGGTTAAGGTTAAGGTTAAGTGAGGTCTTAAGAGAGGGGCCCTAATCCAATAGGTCTGGTGTTCTCACGGGAGGAGGAAGATGCCAGAGAGCTTGCTCTCTCTCTCAGAGCGTGCACAGGAAAGACCATGTGAGGACACAGCCAAGGAGGCAGCCATTTAGAAGCCAAGGACAGAGGCCTCGGGAGAAACCAGCTCTCCTGGCACCTTGGTCTTAGACTTCCAGTCTCCAGAACTGTGAGAAAAATGTATTTCTGTTGTTTAAGTCACCCAGTCTACGGTATTTTGTAATGGCAGCCTGAGCCGACTAATGGACCATCTGAGCAGCCTACACTCCTACGGGGTTCCCTTCAGAAAAGTGAAAACATACGTAAGAACAAAGCTCTCTTACCGAGGGCTGGGGTCAGATCTTAGAGTTTCTCTTCTGACCCCCCCTGCTTTCCACCTTCTGGAGTTCGGGGTTATCACAGCACAGCCGCTGGGCACGTGGGCTGTGAAGCCAGGTGCCATGACTTCGAACCCTTCTCTGCCACTTGGCAGCTGGGACCTCTCTAAGCCACGTTTCCCCACTTGTTTCAAAAACAGAGAGGTGGGGAGTAAGTGCCTACCTCATAGGGATGCTGGAGAAATAAATGAGAAACCCATAAAGGGCGTTTAGCATCAGGAGCATTCATCAGAGTTACGTGTTTTGTACAAGAGCAGTAGGTAGAAACGGAAGCAAGGAAGCCCCTGCCTCTGCCCTCGCCAGGGTTCCTGGTGCCTTCCTGGCCGCCCAGTCCCGGAGGCCACTCTCCCTGCTGAGCCCCATTTCCCTTGGCCTTCCCGGGTCCCAGGCCTTCTACTTCTCCTACCCCTGCCTCCCCCTCCTCACACCAGGGACCTAGGCGCCCACCTCCTCCACTTGTGTGACTGCAGTGATGCCATCTGCTGATGAGTGCCCACACCTGTCCTGCTTGCACCCCTTCCTGAGCTCTGACATGCCTACGGCCATCTCCACTTGGATGTTCTGCGGGCTCCCCAACCCGTCACCTCCCCCTGGGGTTCCCCAGCTCAGCCGACAGCACCATCATCCACAGGTGGCCCCAACTGTGTGTCCTCCACCCACCCACCCCTGACCCCCTACCTCATTAATCATGTCCACCTCCCAATCTCTCCCATCCCTTTCCTTTCCTTCCCCACCCCCCACGGGCACCATCCCTGCTAATCTCCCCGCCTCCTCTCCCCCACCCCTACCCAGACTGCCTGGAATTCCCTCCCACACTCTTGGTCGGAGCCAGCTCCCAGCTTCTAACTCCCACTCCTCTCTGGTCTCAGGTTACCCTTTGCTTCCCCACTGCGCTGGCTCAATGGGCTGTCACACCCATTGCATGCGCGCGCGCGCGCGCACACACACACACACACACACACACACGCTTAGCTGTTTGTGACAGGAAGGCAGAAGTGTCTGGCCTCCCAGCACCTAGCACAGAGCTCGACTCATGAAGAGTGAGGGAGGGAGGGAATAAATGAATAAATGAATGAATAAATAAATGAATGAAAATCCCACCAGTCCACCACAGGGGTAGCGTAAGTTCCCGGTCATCTCTGCTGCTGCCTGGGGTAAGTGTCAGCACTCAGCTTCCTCAACTACAACACCAGCAGACCAAAGCCCTTCCTTTCAACCATTAAAATTCTCAAATGTGATGCTGCCTATGGACACGGTTTCAGCTTGTGTGTGATCGTGATGCACAGAGTCCACAGACTCCCCTTTGAGAAATGTCCCCTTCTCTGAGAGGCTTCCCGGCCCAGCTTAATTACAACTGCACCCACACCGCCCCCCCTCCCCCACCCAGCCCCTCACCGAGACACTCGAGACACTCTCAATCCCCTAACTGTATTTTTTCCCCGTAACTCGCTGGGCTACAATAGGGATTCCTCCTTTATAAAGTTCTCCCACCTCCAGATCTGGGATTAGCCCTGTGGGGTCCTTTTCACCCTTTTTCAAGGCCCATTTTTCCCCCTAGAACACTCTTCCAGAGCCCCCTTCCTGGCACCAAACCCTGTGGTCATTTCAACCTCATGTGCCCAATGCCCATCGCAGTGTCCTGAATCAAGAAGGAGCTCAGTCGACACACACCGGCCTCGTGGCAGAGCCCTTGTATGGACCAGTGAAGGAAAGGAAGGAGGCAGAGAGGGGTGGAGGATGAAGGGACGGATGGCGGGCTGGCTACGACCTTCCCGAATGACAAGTGCCTTTCGGATTCCAGTTTGGAAGGGACAGCAGTCACACAACCCAAGCTGAGTGCCAACGCCAGGAAGCGGATACGAGGGACGAGGGACGGTGTGGCCTGGGCGAGTCCGAGCAGAGGGAGAAATTCAGGGTCACTTTCTTGTTAAAGGCAGTGGACTGTGGTCCTGGCTCACCGAGTGTAGACCGCCCAGCCCACCTGCTGCAGAAAGCAGATTCCTGCTTCCTAAAAGCGTGGCTAAGAGTTGAGGACAAGTCACCAGGGAGAAGGGGTGCTAGGGAGACCTCACGTGACCCACATTAAAGCAGGCATTCCAGTACAGGCCCCTCATTCTTCAGTGCCAGTCCCCATGTCCCCCGGAAGTCCCTCAAATCCCAATGCCCAAATCTGGGCTGTGCCCCTGCTGAGTACCCCATCTCCCTCCCAAACTTGTCTGAAGCATCTGTCACCTTCTGCAGAGCAGCTAATCTAGGGAGACAGGAGAGCTCCCCAAGAGAGAGGACCAGGAAAACACACTCAGACTCCCCATCGCTCCCAGAAGAAGAACCAAAGTCCTGAGGACACCTCACCTGCACGGCCTCCATCGTGCAGCCCCGCTCATCTCTGACCCACTCTCGCCCTCCTTCCCCCTACCGGCCACCGCCCCCTTCCTCTGCTTCCTCTTCCTGGCTGTTCTCACCTGGGGGACCTTGGCCACACACTCCCTCACCACCGAGACTTTGCAGAAATGTCAGCTCTCAGAGAAGCTTCCCTGGCTCACCCATTTACAACCACACCACGCAGAGCTCACAATCCCATATTCTGAGGCTATTTGGCCCCATGGCACTTATCACCTCTGAAATCCTGCAGAAGTCGCTGACTGAGCATGCAATCTGCCTGATGCTTGGAAGCCCCAGAAGGGCAGGAATCGTCCTTCACTGACATGTTTTTGGTGTCCAGAACAGCCCCAGCGCACAGACAGCACTCAGTGACTATTTCTTGAATGAATGAATGAATGAATGAATGAAAGCATCCAAGTGCACTTAGAAGAAAAATATCCTATTAACTATTTCAGCACCTGTTATGCAGTAAATTGTGTCCCTCCCCTCCCATAAAATTCGTATGTTGAAGCTCTAATCCCCAATTAGTTGCCCCCTGTATCTGTGGCTTCCCCACTTGTGGATTCAACCAACTGTGGATCAAAAATATTTGGAAAAATAAATCTACAAAATTCCCAAAAGCAAAATTTGAATTTGCCTCACACCGAGTACTACATTGAACCCACACCAATCAAGTGATGTGCAGGCATTGCATTAGGCATCATATGTAGTCTAGACATGATTTAAAGTATGTGAGAGTCGAAAAACAGAAAAGAAAAATCTCTGATATGCTCCCTCAGGAACAAAAAAGGAGAAGTTACAACCGATGCCAAGGAGATTCAAGATATAATTTATGAATATTACAAAAATCTCTATGCACACAAACTGGAAAATGTGGAGGAAATGGACAAATTTTTAGAAACACACAACCTCCCTAGGCTCAACGAGGAAGAAATAGA
>RJWJ010022851.1:0-26452 GCA_004363605.1 Indri indri | reverse complement strand
TATCTCAAAATAATAAAAGCCCTATGTGACAAACACACAGCCAACATCATACTGAATGGGGTGAAGTTGAAAGCGTTTCTCCTGAAAACCAGAACAAGGCAAGGATGCCCACTGTCTCCACTTCTATTCAACATAGTACTGGAAGTCCCAGCCAGAACAATCAGGCAAAAGAAAGAAAGAAATGGCATCCAAATTGGAAAAGATGAAGACAAATTATCTGTTTGCCAATGATACAATCTTATACTTAGAAAACCCTAAAGACTTTCCCAAAAGAGTCCTAGATTTTATAAATGAATTCAGCAAACTCTCAGGTTATAAAATCAACATAAAAATCAATAGCATTTGTATATGTACACAATGACCAAGCTGAGAAGCAAATCAAGAACTCAACCCCATTTTCAATAGCTACAGAAAAATAAAATACCTAGTAATAAATTTAACCAATAAAGTGAAAGATCTCTACAAGGAGAACTACAAATCACTGATGAAAGAAATCATTGATGACACTCAAATGGAAAAATCTCCCACACTCATGGATCAGAAAAATCAATATTGTTAAAATGATCATACTGCCCAAAGCAATCTACAGATTCACTGAAATTCCTATCAAAATACCAACATAATTTTTCACAGAATTAGAAAAAAACAATTTTAAAATTCATATGGAACCAAAAAAGAGCCTCAATAGCCAAAGCAATCCTAAGCAAAAAGAACAAAGCTGAAGGCATCACATTGCCTGATTTCAAATTATACTACAAGGTTATAGTAACCAAAAAAGCTAGACACTGGTTTAAAAATAGACACATAGATCAATGGAACAGAATAGAAAACCCAAAACTAAAGCCACATACTTGTAGCCAATTGATCTTTGACAAACAAAGTCAACAAGAACATACACAGGGGAAAGGACACCCTGTTCAATAAATGGTGCTTGGAAAATTGGGTAGCCATATACAGAAGAATGAATGTGGATCTCTATATCTTACCATATACAAAAATTAACACAAGATGGATTAAAGACTTAAAAGTGAGATCTTGAACAATACAAATCCTGAAGAAAACCTAGGAAAAACTTTTCTGGACATTGGCCTAGGCAAAGAGTTTATGACTAAGACCCCAAAAGCAAATGCGATAAAAACAAAAATAGACAAATGAGACTTAATTAAACTAAAAACCTTCTGCACAGCAAAAGAAATAATCAAAAGAGTAAATGGACAACCTACAGAAAGGGAGAAAATATTTGCAAACTGTGTGTCAGACAAAGAACTAATAGCCAGAATCAACAAAGAACTCAAATAACTCAGCAAGAAAAAAAAATTAAAAAGTGAGCAAATGACATCAACAGGCATTTTTCAAAAGAAGATACACAAATGTCCAAAAAAAAAAAAAAAAATACTTAACATCACTAATCATAAGGGTAATGTAAACTGAAACCACAATGAGATACCATCTTACTCCAATTAGAATGGCCATTACTAAAAGGTGAAAACAACAATATATGTTGGCCCAGCTGAAGTGAAAAGAAAACACTCATACACTGTCAGTGGGAATATAAATTAGTACACTCTCTGTGGATATCAGTATGGAGATTTCTCAAAGAACTAAAAGCAGATCTACCATTTGATCTTGTAACCTCACTCCTAGGTATCTACCCAGAGGAAAATAAATCATTATATCAAAAAGATACCTGTACCTGTATATTTATCACAGCACAATTCGCAATCACAAAGATTTAGAATCGACCAGAGTGCCCATCGACCGATGAGTAGATTAAGAAAACGTGGTGTATATATTAATATATACCGTGGAGTACTACTCAGCATAGGAAAGAATGAAATAATGTCTTTCGTGGCAACTTGGATGGAATTAGAGGTCATTATCCTATTATAAATGAAGTCTCTCAGAAACAGAAAAATAATTGCTGCATGCTCTCATTTTTAAGTGGGAGTTAAACTGTGGCCATGTGAGGGCACGCAGAGTGGTATAATGGACGTTGGAGATTGAAAAGGGAAGGTGTGGGGGGTGAGGGGTGAAATATTACCTATTTCAAAAATACAATTATTTTTAATTAAAAGTAATATGTCTAAATGTATTAAAGCAAAGGAGAACTTATTTATACTGATTATGTAAGCACTTGAAAATAATATAACAATAATTCTTTTTGGTAAAATTTACATTCCTTAATCAGTTTCATAGCCATATCTGTTTCTAATATTGTGTTATTGGTAATTTTCTGAGTATTTTTCTTCAATAGGAACTTATTTTCACCCTTACGTAACATAGAAAATTGTGTTTTATTCTATTAGAAATTGTTGACATTTGTGATGATTGCAAAACTGAATATATCTTGTTCTCAACTCCACTTGCATATCCCTGTGCACTGTGACTGTGTCATCCCTTAAATCTAGGTTTGCCCGAGTGACTTTCTTTGGCTAATAGAACATTACCAAGTGTGATGCAAGCATGAGATTAAAAAACATTTGAACATTGATTGGGCTTGCCCTCTCATCTTGCTTTTGGGAACACTACATTCATTACCATATAAATGAGCCCAAGATAACCTGTTGGATATATGCATCCCAGTCACTCCTTTCATCCCAGTAAAAATAGCCTTCACCAGTTAACAGTCAGCAACCATCCAACATATGATAGAAGCCATTCAAGACCAAACACTCCCCAGCCAACCTGCCAGAAGACTGTAATCACATGAGTGAGCCTATGCAAGACCAGCAGAAGAACCACCCAGCTGGGCCCAGCCCAAATTGCCAACCCACAGAATCTTGTGCTAATACGTAATTATTATTTTAAGTAACTACGCTGTGGGGTGTTTCTCTTCTCAGTAGAGAAAAATTGACCTTTTTAAAGTAAAATTATATTTTTAATTCAGAAAATGCTCTTTAGACAGATGCTAAAGAACCTGTTAAGCTCAGTGCAAGTTCAAGTAAATTAAATGATTTGTCAATTCTAACTTTGTTCATATTGAAATAGGTAAGTAATGCAGCCTGAATATTTACAGAGACAGTGTAACTGTCTTTTGTTTTTCTTCATTTAGAATATCTTTTTCCAACAAATATTTATAGGGCAAAAGTCATCCAATAAGCCATCAGTATTTATAATTCTTTTTGAATGTCACTCCACATTTAAAGACAGAAAAATTGTGTGCATTATTTTATTTCATTCTAGCACAAAACAGAAATTTGTCTAGTATAAAAGAGTATCTCTATCAAAAGGTTTTTTACCTCAATTCAAGATATTACAAGGTGCATTTGTAGAATTTCAAAACTAAATCTTACACCCTGCTGTGCACTTGTTTAATTTGTTCAGTTCCTCCATTGCTTTTCTAGGAATAACTTTCAATATTTTCCTGTTTGTAATCCTTGTTTCGATAATTGTAATTTGTTGAAAGCTCCAAGAATGCAAATGTTTGAGCCTCCATTTATTTATCAAATAATTTGATTTAAATGATTAAATCATTTTGAAATAACTTTGGACAAAAGTAACTAAAACTTAGAGGATTTGTCTACAAAAGTACAATACTACTATAGAACAATTATGTGAAGTTAAATAATTCAAACTTAAAGCTGGTGAAACTTTAAATTATTCTGAGTCTTGAGAGGAACAGGGTTATGTAGCCTGAGTCACATGGCATATAGCCGCAACTTCTGCCTTTTTTTTTTTCTGAAATAATTAGGAAGACCCAAGTAGCACCAGAGATAAGACCCCCTCAGATTATTACCCTTGTTCATGGAGTAATAAAGTAATCTTCTATTAAATTTTATGTTAAGCAGTGGCAGAATTATTCATAAGATTTCTTGGAAGTGGGTGGGGAGTTCCCAGAACTGAGGGTCCCTCCCCTTCCAAACCATATAGGATAACTTCTGGAAATTGCCATGGCATTTGTAAGCTGTCATGGCACTGGTGGGAGTATCTTTTAGTGCACTAATACATTATAAGCAGGATATAATGAGCAGTGAGTGTAAGCTGAGCTAGTTTATTGTGGCCATCTTGATTCTAGCTGGTTTTGTCCAGTTTCTCTATGGCGTCCTGTTTGTTATCAGAGACCTTGAGTCGGGTCTTACGACTCTTTATCGAGCAGGGCCTGCTGTTTCCCTACCTCAGAAAGAATCTGGAAAAGAGTGGGTTATGCAATGGACTGAATGTTTGTGCCCCACCCCAACCAAATTCATATTTTGGAACCTTAATCCCAATGCGATGGTATTAGGAGGTGGGGCCTTTGGGAGGTGATTAGTTCATGGGGCCGAAGGCCTTATGAAAGGGATTAGTGCCCTTATGAGAAGAAGCTAGAGAGCTGGTTAGCTCTCTTTCTGCTGTGTGAGGGCACAGCAAGAACTCAGATGTCTATAAACCAGGAAGAAGGATGTCACCAAGAACCTGACCCTGCTGGCACCCTGATCTTGGACTTACAATGTCCAGAACTATGAGATAAACATTTGCTGTTTAAACCACCCAGTCTGCTATATTATTACAGCAACCTGAGCTGACTAAGACAAATTGTCACTTGTTTTTTAGATTTAATCACATGTTAAAGCAAGCATTTTATTTACTGCACATCTATCTCACATGGAAGCTGGAAATACAAGGTGGAGGCCTACCAAAACTATCCTGGCTCATGTTAATGCAATTAGTAAATGCTTCATTAAAAAAATGTTAAAAACCTAGGGCAAATACTTGACTGAATGGAATGCCTAGATAACAGGCATTAATAAGGGTTGTTCTGAGTAAATGGATACATAGGTAATTCTACTTACATGCAAATTCTTGTCATATTTTTTTATTTTTATACCCAATTAGTTGTATAGATTATGATTTTGCAATTATTGGTCAGTCAATGCTTTTTACACATTTAGACCAAACAAACTTATGTGGCCTCTATGAATACGTGTGTGAAATGATTAAATACCAAACCTGGAGCTGAGCTGCCATAGATAGGAAGGGCATTTAATCCCATGCTACCGAAAGCATTAAAGCAGCCATGTCTCTTCCATGTGGGCAGCCAGCTTGCACCCAGTGTGAAAGGATTTGTCCCTCTACCCCCAAAAAGCAAGGAGATAAAACCCCCCTTTATTGTGGTAACATAAAGCTGAAAACAGATCCTAAACTATAGAGGGTCAGAAAGAGAACCCTCAAGAAGAAACAGAAGCCTGCAGGGCTGAGAAAATGAAAGGAAACCATTCCAACGGTAATGAGTAGCAGGTGGTTGGTATTTAGTTAGAGGAAAGCAACTTTCTTTAAGTTATCAGGGAAGGGTCTGAATGTAAGGTCTGGAATTTGACTACTTATGTTCTGAAAAACTGTGAATGTTCTCTAGTTCAATACCAGACACGGATTCAGGGAAGCAACTGTAGCAATTCTGGTTCCTGTGAGACAGGGACCATGTGGGGCCCACAGATGAGACTGAATCGGAAAACTTAAAAATGTTAACAATAGTTAAGTTTTATAGGTGATGTGATGCCTCAGGATCAGCTTTATGGGGAAACAAAATTATCCTCATTTTGCAGATAAGAATACTGAGGCATATAGAGGATAGATAAATCATTTGTCCAAGGTCACTCAACTAGATGGGAAGCTATCCCATCTGATTTCTGTGCCTGTGTTCACCATGTTGGGGTGAAGAACTTCCCCTTTGCCCTAAGAAAGTTTACTGAAAGATCAGCTCACAATAAGGCAGATTAATAAGAGAAAGGGATTACAAATTTATTTACTGTGCACATGGGAAGAATCACAGACTGATTGCCCAATATCCCACTGGGGTCCAGAAGCTTATATACCCTCATGTTAGAGGAGGTGGGCAGATGAGGAATATAGGCAATTCTGTTGAGGGACATAAAGGATTATTAGGGAGGATGACTAGACACTTGGGAGAATGAATGGATTGGGGACACAGATTGACTTGTAAATGATTCTCTTTGGAAATTAAATTAACCTGAGGGACAGGCATTAGGCATTATTTTTAAATGGGTTGGGCCAGGTCTGGTTTCATTCTTGATCCTCTTTCCTACAACAGATACTGAGATACCAGCGAGGAGAAGGAAAGGCAGTTCTTCTTGATGGGTCCCTGCGGTCTTTATTGAGATAGAGGAAAAGCCCCCCTTTCAATGCCTGCTGATCTCTAAGGGCCTTTAATTCAAAATACTCTTTATATCAAAATACTCTATCCAGTCATATTTCGGAGTGAAATTCTCTCAGTTCCTTCAACCACTGCACTACATTGCCTCAACAAAGAAGAAACAGCTCTCTGGGCTGCTGTACCTGTCACAAAGTTCGTTGTTGTTTTAGTAGTTCTTTGAGAGATGGAATCATAAATTACAATTAGAATCCCCCCAAAAGCATTTGTGGTTGTCATACATGGGTAACCTACGCTGCCTAAAGCTTGTGAAGATCTTGTTTCATAGTGTGGGAAGGATGCTCTTGGAAAGTCATTGTTTTCATAAAGTCCCAAACTGAATCACTTCTATTGCTACCTATCGATATCTTGGTGGCATACCTCATGTGAACATTTTGGAACAGATCCAGAGCTCAGAGGGAGGAACGGCAAGCAGTTTCCCTCACAGAAGGGAAAGGACACGGTGCACTTGGCTGGCACAGTGAGTGATTAGCCTGTGCTACTCTTTGTCTTGCTGTACAGAAGTCACTATGTCTTGACTTTTTTCGGCCAACTTTTACTTTAATATTTCATTTAATATTCACCCAAACACCCTTTTCTTGTGTGTGTACAGTGCATCCCAGGCTTTACTAATCTCTTTCTTCATTTAAGCAAAAAAAATTTTTCCCAAGAAGTAGACCTGGAATCCTCTTGACATAGAGATGATTATTTCCCCCCTGATTTCAATAATTAACAAATTGCTGGAGTCCTTAAACATTATCTCTGAAAGAACTAAAGATTAAAAAAATGCACTCTTTCTGAACGAAAATAGATTTCTTCTTTTCTAGTTGGAAATGCTTTTTATTGCCTTCACAAATGACAGAGCTCAAGCTCTAACTTGACTATTATTCTGCTTTTATTACCATATAAATAGCTTTAAAATTCAATATATAACTCAAGTTCATGCAAATTATAAAAATAGAGGAGGTTCATCTTCAGAAAACAAAAATCTAGAGTGTAAAATTTCTTATATTCCAATAACTAAATGGCTTAAATTGTGTGCATTATAGTAATCCCGACATTTTGATTAGACTACATGTGCAGTCTAGTGCATAGTAATTCTCAAAACACTAATCATCAAATTTTATTTGTTATAACTCAACCCATCACATTGATGGTCTTAAAGGAAAAAAATAGTAAAGAAACTACTTTATTTGTAGATCATCCTTTATTTTTTCTTTTTTTTTCCCCCTGATGTTTCATAACAACCAAGTGACAAAATATTGATATTCAACAAGATGATTAAAAATAAGTTAGAGCAGGCCAGGTGAGGTGGCTCACACTCGTAATCCCACTTTGGGAGGCTGAGGCAGGAGGATCACTTGAGCCTAGGAGTTTGAGACCAGCCTGGGCAACGTAGCAAGAACCCCTCTACAAAAAATAAAATAAATTAGTGGTGGCATGTGCCTGTAGTCCCAGCAACTCAGGAGGCTGAGGCAGGAGGATCCTTTGAGCCCAAGAGTTTGAAATTGCAATGAGCCGGGAGGACGCCACTGCACTCCAGCCTGGGTGCCGGAGCTAGAGACCCTGTCTCAACAAAACAAACAAAACAAAACAAAAGCTAGAGTAAATACTATGTCCTCTAGAAGATATGTGCCTTCTTAAACTAATTTAAAATTTTGTTGAAATAATTTTTTATTGCTCAAGATGCTCACTTCTTGAAATCAAAAGGTACTACACATGCAGAGTCAGGAAAATATTGTCCAGAATTAGAAGAAAACATAAATCCATATAAAAGATGTAGAAATGACACACATTGATGGATAATCAGACAAGACTTTAAAACAAACATAAATATTTTTAAGAATTTAAAGTAAAACATGAATAAAATGGGGAGGCAAATAAAAACTAGAAAATAACTAATGGGAAACTTTAAAGCTGAAAGTCACAGTATCAGAATAAAGAATTCCCTGGATAGAAATTAATAGGGTAGATACAGGGCAATAGAAGTAAATTGGAAGACATGACAATAAAAATTATCTAGATTCAAGCAGAAAGAGAGAAAGACTGAAAAACAAAAAAAATAATGAGCAGACCGTCAATGGCCTCTGGGGCGCTATTAAGCAGCCTATCTTAAAAGTACCTAATATCAGGAGAGAAGCTGAGAAGAGAGGACTGCATATTATTTGAAGACATAATCAGCACAAGTTTTTTTTATATTTGTTCAAAAGTATCCTTTTGAACAAGGATACTTCAGATACAAATTCAAAGTCAACAAACCCCAAGCAAGATAAGCAGAAAGAAGACCACACCAAGGCACGTCATAACTAAACTGATGAAATCCCATGATAAACAGAACATCTTAAAGCAGTCCAAAAAATGTTACATATAGGGGATTCTACAATTTTGGCTGATGTAACTATTAAAACGTATGCTGTAAAGACTATTTATCGACATGAACACATCAAGGTTACGTTGCTAAGTGGAAAAGCAGAGAAAAATAGCCATATTTCTATTATTGTTGAAAGAAGCATATATAAGAAAATATAGGAAAAAACATGAATTATGGTTATCTTTGAGTGGTGGGATTAGGGTGGTTTTATCTTTTGTGCTTATCTGTATTTTACTCATTTTCTTTTCGAGCATGCATTGTGTATAATTAGGAAGAAAACTTAGTTAAAATAAAAACTACCTCCAGTCTTACCCCCACAATAAATTTTAAAATCTCTTAAACTAGTGATAGATTCTAAAATTGTTCAGTGTAAATGGAAAAAGAGAGAGTCAAAGGACGGTGATAAGTTTAACAAGTTCTTGGAGTTAGAGTGAAAATAGGAGTAGGCAAGTAGACAAAGTGGATGAACAAATCTCTAAGTTTTCTAATTTGGGAGACATTTTGGACATGTCTTTAGCTAAGGAGATTACTGGAGGTTGGGTGTTTAAATATAATTATTACAGATTTGAACATGTTGAATTTGAGTATCATGCAGTATAGCCAATTAAAGGTATGTATTTTGAAATATGGGTCTAAGGTGTAGGAGAAATTTAAAGCAGGGAGATACAAATTTGGGGTCACTGGCACGTTGGTGATAGTTGAAAATGCCCTGGGAGAATATGCTGAATATGAGGAATAGCAGCCCAAGAATGGAGCCTCTGGACACACAAACATTGGAGGGATGGACAGTAGCAGAGGACCCAGCAAAGAAACTGAAAAGAAGTCAGAGGTAAGAGGAAAACAGAAGAAAATGAGGTCATTGAAATAAAAGGGATCAAGACAGTTTCCAGGAAGGATTGCTCAACCACGACAAAGTTCAAGGCAGAGAGGCACCCCACTCTGCCCTCTTTACAAGCTCACCTCTATGCTTTTGCACAGTCCATGACCAAAGCCGTTCCAGGGCAAGAGGTGGACTCTCCTTATTCTTGGGTAGCAGCACAGGGCCATAGCGAATGACGCTACCTTATTATCTTGGCTATTGAGGAACAGAATTTTTTTTTTCATGACAGGCATGGTAACAGAATCACAAAGGAGAGCCATAGAGGTGACCATGAAATTAAAATACGCTGTGACAAAGCTCACCGCAACCATGGAAATGACTGGTATTTTCTGGATAGATGGCATGGACTTATAAGTGGTTGCCAGGGATTTAAATTTCCCCTATCTCACCAGTGGTTAGAAAAAGAAAACATAACAAGTGAAAGAGAGCTAGACAGACGAAATACACCACTCACCAACTGCCCTTTCCTGAACTTTGCATTTAGAACAATAAATACAATTATTATGTTTTAATATGAACTCAATATTCCAAAGGACTCATAGGCAATATAAAATAGTATCTCAGAGCTCTAAAAAGGCACCAAGAAGGCCATGTGCTTCTCACTGTATTCAATTAGGTATTTTCTGCCTCTTTATGCAACTGCAGCCTAGAGAATGCCTGGAAGTATACAGAAGTAGTGGTAGTGAACGCCACAACACCGGCTACCCCGACATTCACAGCTGGGACAGGGCTTGCCAGATTTGGGAGCCAGCCCAGTCTCCCCCATTCTTCCATCTTTACAACTCGACATATACTTTCTCAAGAAAAATTTCAGAAAAATCATGCATTTGAAAAATGTCAATTTATATTTAATATTTAAGAAGAGCAGCTGAAGAAATTCAGGTAACGTGGGTAATAAAAATCTTAAAGAGGCTGAATGATGTCTGTTCATCACCTACAAGACTTGAGAACAAATGCCTTGGATATCTTTTTCATTATACTTTTTGTATTACCACCTTTCTACAATTTTTTCTTCTTTTGCTTTTCTTTTCCTGTCCTCCATCTTAGTTACTTTAAAAAATCTAATGAAGATTTCAAGTTATAGCTTTGTTCTGTTTGTCATATACAACCATTCTCAAACAGATGACTTCCCCATACATGGTGAGAAAGAAGATACAGAATCCTATCGTAAGAGTTCAAAAGCAGATGAATTCACAGAAAGCAGAACAGAGCTCCCAGGAGCTGGCAAGGGCAACAGAGAAAGGGGAGTTACTGTTCAATGGGTATAGACCACCCCCTGCCGAGTTTTGGTTTGGAAATGATGAATAGGTTCTGTAAATGGATAGTGGTGAAGATTGCACATTACAAATGTATTCAATGCCACTGAATTGTACACTTAAAAATGGTTAAAATGGTAAATTTTCATGTTTTACCTAAAAAAAAAAAAAAAAAAGAACACAGAGCAGATGCATCACCCCATCTCTTTCAGACGTGACCAATTTATTCAGGGAATTCTGTTTGGAAAAATGTATCTGGGGCAGAGTTTGGGATAATTATGTCATTGGAAGCAATCCATTTTCTATAGTGAATTGGCCTAGGGTAGTATCTGAAGAAGGCAAAACTTTTAATAACAATTTGGCATATGGGGTGTAATTCATAATACAAAGATTTGCAAAGGAAACAAAACGAGCTTATACGACAGAGGGATGAACATGCTAATACTAGTAGCAATCCTTCAGTCAATCTAGTTTAACACACACTAAGCACCTGACTTGTGCAAGAGACTGGGCTAGGTGCCGGGGTTCAGATGGAAATATAAAAATCACCAACGTAATAATCCCTATCCTTAAGAAGTTTACGATCTACTAACAGCACATAAAAATGGTGCTGTGAGGTATAAAAAAATCTGCTCTAAAAACATGCAGGAGAGTTAACTTCCTAGTAGAGGCTGAAATTGGGACCCACTTGAATTTGGTCGTGTGGGGTAAGGCAGTTTACGACATGTCGAAGTAAAGAAAATGGTTGTCTAAGCACGTGTTGGCAATACCAAATGGTCTAGTCTAGTTCTTCCACGGCTTCGGGGAAGGAGTTTCAAAGCTCAAGTATTTTTATTTTAATTTCTCTCATCACTGTTAGCCTGGTACAAAAAAGGGATTAACAGGAAGTGAGGATGACAAGAAAAAAAAGTTTGAAGAGGCAAGGGCATAGACAGGAAACTCAACCCCTGGTGCAAACACATCTAGTTGCTGAAGTTCACACTGTCAGACTAGTAAAACCAGCCCTGGCAGTGCCACAGTTCATGGCAATACACATGGTCTCTCCCGAGGGACTGAAAAGGCTAGTTTGGGCTACTGCCGGTGGTGGCCAACAGGGCACACGGAAAATAAAAGTCCACAAATGTTCCCTTCTTACACAACTTAAGAAAGGCAGCCAGAGGAGATAATTTAGGGTGAGAAATGAAATCTTCTTGTAGGTTAATTGATCTAATGATAACCCAGATGCTTTATTTCCTAATAAAAAAATACAGATGAGCAAGTTGTTCCTGAATAAAAATTTACTATGTGTACGACATACACCTCAAAATAAATTTTAACGGAACATACTACTAATCAAACACAGTTTTTGCTTTTGCAATTTACACATGTTAATTATAATACTTTAGGGAACCCTTACAAACACAATACATAACAAGTTGTTTTAATATTCACCATCCTTAACTTCTGAAAATTTGGCTTGTATTATCTCAAAGGAAAACTACTTACAAACCTCATTTTCCCACAAAATTAATTAATCACCCAACCTTAAAAATTAAAAATAAATAAATAAAGCTTCGCCAATGGTAAATTGGAATGCATATACCTGCCAAGCTTTAATGAAATAAAAATAAACAATTTATATAACCAGCACCTCAAAAAACCAAAACCTCCTTTTGAAGTACAAAGTTAAATTCTTCTTGCTCTCTCAGTAACTACTAATCAGAATTATAATCCTATCCCCCTTAGGAACTGTTCTGGTTTGTAGTGTCATAAAATATACAGTATTTTTAACATTAACAAACTATCGATATGCTACCATGAATAAATACCTATTTTTTAGACTAAAATGACTCTAGGGGACTAGGAAAACAGATATAATAGTATACTGAAATGATTTCTTTAAAAGTAAGATTTGTAAAAATGTGATCTATCCAGGTCTAATATCATTAAAATTAAAAACCAAAAGATGAATTATCATTTCAGACCTATATACATCAAAGATGCCAGTTCTTATAAAAACATACTTTAGTTGTAAATGCTGTTATGAAAAAATAATTTTATATCAATTTTATTAATTTTAATGAATTTCCCCTATCTCTAACATTAAAAACATTAAAAGAACTTAAATTTTTATGGCAAAAAGTTCCTATTTTCCCCATCTACTAAAAAAAAGTTTTGTTTTCCCTTATTAACATACAATGCCCTATATTGTTAAGGCACAACTTTTTTTAATGATAAAACTTAAACCATAGATTAGGTTTATTTTACACAACAGTTAAAAGACAGACTTTTTGTAGACATATAATTAAATACTTCTTGAATTCAACCAAGATCGAAAATGAAAAATCACTGTTTCTATCTAGGACCAGTCAACACATAGCCAAGAAAGGGAGCTGCAGCTAGAATAATCACAACACTTCCGGTTTTAACCTGTCAGATTGTCTCCAGAAGGCCGTCTTCAAGGCGTGATCCGAGAGGGGAAGCTGGATATTTTCCTTTCTGTGGTGCACTCCACCTTTCTTCACTTATGCTCGGGCTATCAGAGGTAGCTGTCACCTTCAAAGCCTGAGTGAAATCCAGTTTTTGAGTTCAACATCAGAGACCAGGGCAGAGTTCTCGATCCTGAGGGTCAGGGCAGAAGTGTGCTTTGCATCTTCCCTGTTACCTTCCCCTCAGCTCCCCCCACCTTCCTTCCCACACTCTTCTTAGCCACCACCCTGCCCCACCTCCTCTGACACCATTTACAAAATACCCAAAGGGAGCATATGTTACTTAAAACATATAAACCAAAATACTTTTGTTACTTCCTTATAGTCAAAAACAAGTCATCTGAATATTATTGATTTAAAAATCAAGAAACACTAAAATTGGGGTAAGGAGACAATCACATACCAAAGACAAATACGACTGTCTCAAAGGCCCTTGTACATTCAACTGCAATGGGGGATACAAGTATGAAACCAGGAAAAGCAAATGTGCTCAAGCAGGCTTACACACTCAGCTCTCTGTATTTTCTATTAGTACATTTACATTCTCGAGAGACGGGTTTCAGCAGCCAATCCAGAGAGAAATGTGTACATAAAGCATCTGGGGGGAGCATACTGGCTGAGAAAGAGAAGCAGAGATAGAAGAACGTTAACGGGCAAGGGAGATGGTCCCAGGGCAGAGGACATGGCCAGGGGGACAGCTGACGGCCACTGAGATTACGGATGTCACTGCTTCTACTAAAAGTGACACATAAAACTCAATTTTAAGGGAAAATTATCCTTTAAATAAGGGCAAAGATGAAGAAAAGAGAAGGTCAGGAGTTGGGGAGGTATAGATAGCTAAAAATAAACTACACTTATTTTGCTATTTTTAGAAATCATTTTATACAATTCTGGGAAATATTACATGCCTCATTCAGAAGGTGTTTTACTGGTATGTTCTGGCACAATAATGTCTCATATAAATAAATATAAATACTGTTCCTTGTTGTTCCTTGTACTTATACTAGTTCTGCAATGTATATTGGCTTTTAGAAACAAAATTTTAAAAAATGAACTTTCTATAAAAGCACTTAAATTAGTAACTTAGACTATACTTAACAAATTTGAAAAATAATGTATTTAACTCTCGGCCAAAACTTTAATTTTTGCACACAATACACATCCTTCACAAAGTTGTTATCTATATGCAGATTAATAAAATTAAAACTAAAAGAATCACGCTTGCTAACATGGTTTTGTTTCCACAAAATCATAAAGTTTCCATATAATATTGAAAAAATTCAATTAAATTCCATTTTCTACTTGCCAGTCCCATTTCTCTAATTCTTGACATGTTACAATTAAAACAAATGCTTATACCACAGGACTCTGGCAACAGTATATGCCTTTGCCGTCTCTCCTGAGGAATAAAAGATTTCCTCATCTTATTGCAAAGTAAAAAAGATGAGGTTTCTGATATTATTTTCAAAATTCCCAAGTCCTGTTTAAAGTGTTCCAACTACCAAAACTTTGAATAAATTTTCACTGAACAAAAGGCCTATCTAATGAGGCTCACTACCTTACCAAGTTTGTGACCAGGTGCTACAGATTGGGTGAAAACTTCTGTATCATACTGGACTCGGTTTACTAACGATGAATTAAAGGGCTTTGGACAATGTAACATACAAACCTAAAGTATGCACATTCTACCAGGCTGGACAGAATGTACATTCTTTGGTGAATTTTACCTTCAAGATAGGAAAATGAATGGGGGGGGGGAGGGGGAAAAATGAATGGGGAGGGGGGAAGAGAGAGAGAGAGAGAGAGAGAGAGAGAGGGAGAGGGAGGGAGGGAGGGAAGGAAGGAGGGAGAGACAGCAAGACCATGAGAAATCTCTCTCTTTAGCGTGCTATGGAATACAAGGGCACTGAAGTCATATGAAATAATGTGACTGCTTACATGAAGTTTCCAGATATCACACTGAGAGAAACCACACATCCCAATGAAAGATAGTTAACAAAGCAAGATTCTAGTTATGGTGACAAATTAAATATGTCATAATCTTTTTTCCAACCAGATTCTGAGGCTGAATAGAAAAAATTTCATCAAAAAGTAACTTTAACCTTACTTTAATCTGAAGGGAATATAGAGTATCTCAAAGTTACTACTTTAATAGTCTGGTAAGGTTAGATACATTTATTATTAATAATAGTAAAAGCAATCATGGCAAAATATGAACAACCATACTCATTCTTGATCATGAGAAAATCTTCTATATACAAACCTGGCACATTTAAAAAAAAATTACTAAAACAAAGTTTTTGAAAATAATGAAAGCTAGCTCAATTCATATAATGTCAAGTAACTTTCAATTATTATAGAATTGTTTATATTCTTATAGTGTTTTATAGCGTATTTTATTCCAGATGAGAAAATGTACCAAAATCATAGTGCTAAACTTGAAACCTTAAACCAAACCTTACGAGTTAAAGACCAAAATATTGGTGAGAAGAGATGGAACCATGCTTCTTCCACAGGGAAAATGAAAACCAACAGCAAGATGGCAGAAATGTTGAACCAATGGGCACAAATGCAATTTTTATAAAAAAAAAAAAAACACACACACACACTCACACACATAGAGAAATTATGATTACAATGCAAACTCATGATATACTGTCTACTAGCTGGTGAATCTGTTATTAAATTTTCAAAGAAAAAACCAATTTAAGTCTTTACTATTTCAATACATAGAATATTCAGTAACATAAACACAACCTGTGTTGCATATTAATAAACGTGTGGCTTCTTGTGCTTTCCATCCAAACTAAAGGTAAAAATTCCCAATTATTTTATTTTCAATGAGATATAATTATAAAGTTAAACATCTACACAAAATCAATCTTTCCTTCAGCCCAATTCTATATGAAACTACTAACAAATAGTGAAGATTCATGATGTGTGAAAATGTTGACTCATAACAGTGTAGACTAGGCTATAGATTTTAATTCACAAATATATATATGCGCCTGTGTATGACAACTGTACGAAAATAGTCTCAAAAATAAAGACAATACTTGAGACACAAAGCAACCCATTTTCCCTGATCTTGCATCCTATTATAGGGAAAATAAGTCTCTGATGCTTCATAAATACTTTAAAAAGTTTGGGATGGCCTTAACCGTGCATAGTCTCCACCAATCCTTTGAAGCTTCCAGCGTTTCAGGCTAACCATTTCAGCTCTGGAACAGTGGCACCCTACAATCAGTTACGCTTATTTATGTCCTGCCTTTTCTAGATCGGGGAGTTTTCTGACCAGAGCCTGGTGGTTCATTTTGATGCTAGCGAGGAGTCCCCCTTCAATGCCATCTGAACCTGTATAACTGATTTCTTCACCACTCAGGGTAGTCATATGCCCTCCCAGGGCTTTTAAGATGGCATTGCCAGCACATATATCCCACTTTTTGATGTACGTCACATGGATATATAGATCAGCTTTTTCTTGACTCTTATCAGGCACATCCAAGAGCGCTAAAACTTTATAACCTATAAAAGATAAACACAGAGTTTAGGTTATTGTTCAAAAGATTTTTAAGAAAGTAGCATACTTTTTTGATTAAGTGCATTGTTAAAAATAACAGGACAGGGTGTGCAAGTGCTTGTTGTACTGTCTTTGCAACTGCTCCCTAAGTTTAAAATTATTTCGAATTAAAAAAAATTAAAGTAACAGTACAAACATCAAACTCGACAGAGCAAAAATACACTGGAAAGTAACTTATTAAGCTAGTCTCAAGTGTAACCAATACATGTGTGTAAGTTTTTAAATTTAAATCTACTTTGTAGTTGTTTTCTATGGAAGGACACATACAGTATGTGCTATTTTTTTATCGAATGACATATGACACCTACGAGTTTCACTTAAACATCTAGGCAGGCTTGATTTGAAAGATGAGAACAAAAAGTTTAATACTACCACCCTAAGTCCTTTTTCGTAATGAAGCAAAATGTCAAAAATAAAACAAATGCTGAAGAAACTGGGTCTAGAATCCAGTTTATCTCATCCCTACTGGGTATTTTGGACATACCTGTCCTAACCAACCTAACAGAGAGTCTATAAGAAAATAATGAAGCCACGTTAAGGAAGGTAGATATATGTATGGAATCAGCAAATTAAAACTATTAGTCTTAAAAGTTAATAACTGTTAACATCTTCCTTTATTACTGTGCTGAAAGGTTTTCCAACGTTTTCTGTATAACTTGCTATTTATCTGAATTAAAACACTTCTGACATGTTAAATAGTATTTATAACGACAGTCATCAAATAGCCCCTTGGGCCAAATTCAGGTCATGGCCTATGACTGTAAGCTCTCGAGATAAAAATTTTTAAAAATATTTTTAAAAGGTGGTTAAAAAAAAATTAAAGAATAGAATAGTATGCAATAGAGACTGTATATGGCTCATGAGGACTGAAATACTATCTGTCTCTTTCAGAAAAACTGGGCTGACGTCTGATCTATAATTAGGTAATACAGTAATGCAGAACAAACAGTAAGCTAAGTGGGCACTACTCTCGCTCATCCTGGACATGCAAGTTGAAGAGTTCAGGGGTGTTAAAAGTGACTCAGGGATTAGTCATTCCAGTAATACCTATGATGACTCCTGGCATCCTTCTGTCAAAGGAAGCATCCATCTTAAGTGCTTGTTCTTCCTGTCTCTGATATTCACACAGTTAAACTACTAGGGCAATTATTTTGAAATCGCATTGTATAAAATGCAACCACTGATGGTGTATCCCTGATGGGAAGATTCTTTTGTAGTATTTAAGGGAGAGAAATCACTGTTGTGAGATTGTTTCTTTCTGCAAGGAGGCCAGTGTGACTGAAATCCCACCCAAGTAGGAGACCAAGCCTGCCTTGAGAGTACACTCCATTCCTTCTCACTTTCTTCCCTAGCATGGGACAAGCAAATCAGTCTCCCAACATAGCCTTGATCATGTCAGTAACAGTCTCTGGGAATCACATGGAAATAGGAACATACCAGCACCACCAGCTGGGATAATTGTACTCTGGTTTCCAAAAGTCTGAAGAGCAACCTGTTTGACCATCCCTGAATGGGAGCGAGACACAACGATCTTTGGGGTCTTCTCATTGTAGGAAGAGCGGGCTTTCACATTTGAACCACCGTCTACCATTGCCCAAGCTGAAAAGCAAATATAACATCCATTAATAGAACTAAAGCTTTAAAACTAAAAGTTACTTATACTCTTTGGAATTCAAAGTACCAACTGACTGACAAAATGTCCTCTTCTAAAAAATTATTTGTATTTTTATTCTAAAACAGAAAGTTTTATTTTTTTTCTGAGTACAAAAGTAATATATTTTCTTTTTACATTAAAATAGACATGTATTAAGACAACACTAAAAAAGGCCATGTAATTCTGCCTAGCCAGAGATAATGGCTATTAAATGTTTGGCTTAAGGATTCGCATGCTCCAGAGCTCCCCACTGGGTGTTGGCTGAGTCTCCAGTAGGACCACACTGCAACTCAACTTCTCCTTGCGTCTATATAGCTTCCTTCCCTCTCTTCCATAACTTTAACCCCAAGAGCACTCCCTAATTAAAAACATCCTAAAGCTAATCTCCATCTCAAAGTGTGATTCCTGGGGAACACAACCTGTAACGTAAGCATAGTAACTTCCCTGACTAATTCAAATTTTAAAATTCATTTTCCTCCTATATTACCTCTACTTCTGAGGTAATATAGTCATGGTTTCAATTATTTGCACATTAGCTCAATCTCCTAAGTACCTTTATAAACAGAAAACAGTGTTAGAGAGGTAAGTGAATCAGGTTGACACATCAGCTTTATCAGAGTGTATAAAAAGAGAAAGACTTAGATTTCAAAATAGAACAGAATTTTTAAAAAGGGGAGGGGATGTCAGAGATGGCTTCAGATGTTCTCAGTTTGTAAGTTTTCTTCACTGTCAAACTATACAAGAAAACAAACTTACTCAGAATTATCCCAATTAGACTGTTGTTCTAGCAGTCACTCACTATGGGATAAAATATAGTCCACCATGGCTAGCAATGAAAGCAGTTGCATCACCAGCTTATTCCTGGCTGCAGAAAAAAAAAAAAAATCAAAAAAATTAGCAGAGTCTGGGTCTCTGAGCTCCTCAAAGATGATGGCAGTCTCCTAGACTTTTTCCATACCTCCTTGTAAAAACTGCACACAGCAACAAGGAGAGCAAATAGAAACACTCATGATCTATACCTACAGAGTATAAGTAGGAGACAGAGGAGAGCTATCAGCTCTAACGTAGGAGGAAGCAGGAGAGTAAACACTGAAGATCAGCAGAACAAGCACTGAAGCCGACCCCAGTGTGAAGACTACAGCAGGAACTTCACAGAGGTGCCAAGAGGCCCGCGAACTCAGTGCTGGTAGAACTTAGATACTATCAGCCAGGACTTCTCCCCAGAAGAAAAAGGTCCCATCTAAAATGGGAACTATTGAAAGTAGACCTGAAACTTGGCAACAAAAGCATTGAGAAGAGGTTTGGAGAAGACATGGGACCAGGAAGCTGTCTTGAGAACACCTGGAGGTGGGGGGAAACAAAGTGGGAATGATGACACAAGACATCTTTTGTTATTTAGAAGGCGGCAACCGGAGCTAAAGAGAAGTACAGGACTGAAGGCAGGGGCCTTACTGAAACAAAATAAGATCAAACAAGAAAGAAGAAATCTGAAAACAAAAGAGGTCCATGATAATAAAGATAAAGCCTTCCTCACACTAACAGAAAAGAAAGCTCCTGGACTCAGAACTGTCCAACTCCCTTCCTGCCACCACTCTCCCATCAATCCCTCGGTAGCTGGCCCAAACAGGAAAGAAATATAAAACTGCAATATCCATTTTAAAATACAAAAAGAAAACATACAGAATGCAGATTAAAACATTTCAGGGTACTTGAAAATTTCCACAATGCAGAGGAAAACTATAAACCAATATTCTAACATGATTAGAAATAAATAACAAAATATGAAAGGAATGACATCAAACCAAAAAGCAACTACTCAGAAAAGACAAACAATAGAAAGATGTGAAATGGGAACTCACATAATACAGCAAAGAAATTGAGAAACAAAGACAAAATCACTGCAGACTTAGTACTAAATCACAGAATACATAATAAAAGATCTATAGATTTGTTCAAAAGTATAGCAAACAATGAGAAAGGCAAGAAAAAGTGAAACAAATAGATAACTAAAAGGGTCCAAAGAGAAAGTGATAGATATGGAAACCAGTGAAAGAAGAGTCAACACACATATATAAGGAATCCCTGAAAAAGAAAAACAAACTAATGGGATAGAATGAATCTTTAAAATTACGATTCAAGAAAATATCCCTGAAATAAAAGAGGACCTAAATGTCTACACTAAAAGACATACTGAGTACCTAGGAAATCTGTCCAGAATGCCAACTCTGAGACACATCGCGGTTATATTTTTAGACTTTATAGACAAAGTTTGGTGGGTTGAACAGTGTCCTATCAAACTTCATGTCTACCCAGGACCTTCAGCATGTGACCTTATTTGGAAATAGGGTCTTTACAGGTGTAATTAGTTAAGTTGCAGTCATACCAGAATAAGGTAGGCTCTAAATCTAATGACTAGTGTCCTTGTAAGAGGAGAGGAGAAAGAGAGGAGGTAGCCATGTGAACACAGAGGCCAAGATCAGCAGCTAGCAACTAAGGAATGCGAAGAGCCACCAGAATCTGGAAGAGGAAAAGAAGGCTTGTTCCCATAAGCCTGCAGAGAGTGCATGGCCCTGCAGAGACTCCTTGATATCACACTTCCGACCTCTGGAATTTTGAGAGAGTAAGTTTCTGTTGTTTTAAGTCACCTAGTTTGTAGTAATTTGTTATGGCAGCCCTAGGAAACTAATATAGGGTGAACCAAAGACTGCATAACTAGCCAAGAAGTTTTTCAAGTATCGAGGGTATAAAAAAACTTTTTAACATGTACTCAGTTAATACCACACCCAGGATTTAGCTCTTCTGAAGTAATCTATTAGAGGGTAAGCTTTATTCAACCAAGAGATGACTAAGGAACTCTTAGCAAAAGCACTGTTGGTTAGCATTGAATAAATTTAACTGTGGATCTAAGAGGAAACCAAAGATGCAAATAAAGGGGAAGAATAAAGATGTGTAAATGTTATCTCATTGCTGACTGATGACAGTTAAAGGAAACCATTTAAATTTGATGAGCTGAATAGGCCAGTTAAAAGATAAGTATCAAAAAATGAGATGGTGGTCAAGAAGGCTAAGATATGCTAATTTAATTGTTGCTTATAGTAGTGAACCAAGAGACAGGTCTAAAGAAAACAACTATATAACAGTATATAAAGAAAAAAGGATATATAAAGGTATTAGTAAAAGTGAGCAACAAAAAACAAATTTAACTTAAAAGCAACTGTAGTTGTTTGTGTGAAAAGAAAATCAAAATCTCAGGGCTATCCCCACACCCCTACTCCTTATGCAAAAGAAAAGGTAAAAGCCTCAGGCACCTGTGAGATCATTCATAAATGGCCCTATAGATCATTCATAAATTTCTTGCTAACTTCCCATAAGCAAGGACATGCAAATTACACCTGTATCTTGCAACTAAAACTAAAGCCTGTCTGGATCCCACACTAATAACGGATTACAAGTTTATCTTACAGGTAACAAAACTGAAGACAAGACAGAATCAGCCATTCTTCCACCTACCCAGGGGCATCTACATAATTGATGCTTCCTTCACTCCCTTATTTTATGTAAATATTGATTTCTTGGGCCTCACAAACAAGACACAAGAATGTAGTAACCACTATTCTCATGGGGAGGGGGCTTCTTTTTCCTTCTCTCCATATACCTTTTAAATAACGAAGGTTCCAACCTCTCCTTTGGAAAAACAGCCACAGCTTGTCTGTGGTTGAGTTTTTCCCAGGCACATACTCAAACTCTTGGCTTAATAAACCTCCATTGATTGAGATTTTTGTCTTAGTCATTTATTAGTCATTTATCTGGGTCGACATCTGAATCACATTGAATATATAAAATCCATGAGATCATAAGGATAGTTTAAAAAGAAAGTCTGTCCTTCCCTGAAAAAACATTTGTTCCCACTGTAGGTGGTTTGTACCTAACTCCTTACTCTGAAAATTGGTAAATAAAAGAATTAAACATTTATCCTGCCTTTCTAGAAGAAACTACATTTCAGGATAAAAACTTCAGTTGGTAGAAAAAAGTTTTCTAAAGAGGAATTCATGCTAATACATGCAGAAACACAACAAAATTAGAAAAATTCATTTTAAAACTTCTTTAATATATTTTAAAACTATTATGTGAAAGGTTTAATGGGAACTGGATCCTAACGATATCAAAATCTCTCTCCAAATTATCAGCCGGTAGCCAGAAAATCAAAATAATTTTATAACTGAGAGATCTGGTCATGAACGCTTTAACCATTGGAGCATCATTAATGGTGAGACAAAGAGATAGCGTATGTTAACATGTTGTGGTCAGAAGTACATGAAGAATACCTACAATGTATCCTTGACAAAAATGCTTAACCTCGAGTCAATCAAGGCTTCAGATCTAATCTGCACTTTATAAGAAAAAGAGGATATAAGAATAAACAAGTTAAATGACCTCCCCCCCCGCCAAGGAATTAATCAGACAAATTCAAAGGGCGGAATGTTCTACAGAAGAAATGACTTTCTCTCCTCAACAAGTAAATGTTGTGGGGGGATAAGGCACCTGGAGGTTTTTCTAGACTAAGAGACATTATTAACCCAAAGAAATGCTTGTTACTTGACTGGATCTCAGTTTGAAGTAATCTGCTGTAAAAGCGACGTTAGGAACGATCTGAGAAATGTGAATAGTGGATGGCACTTTATATTAATAGTGCTATTCTTGTGTAGAAAAATGCCCTTACTTTTTAGACATGTGTACTGAATGAAGTATATAGGGGTAAAATGTTATGATCCTTGCGATTTTCTTTAAAGTATATTACCACCCCCCAAAATGGGAGCAAATATATAAAAATGTTATCAAATGTTAAATCTGGATGAAATAATGAGTACTAATTATAATTTTATGTTTCTTTGAATTTATTTATAATAAAAGTAAAAAAAAGAAATGAGGAAAAGAAAAAAATCTTCTAAATTATTTTTATGAATGTTCGAAAAACATGGTTTTACTAAGAAGTGAATTTACAATGCCATATCTCTAGAGGTCAGTATTGAGTAACAGAATAAAAATAGCATCTCTCAGTAGATACTACCAGAATAATTTTAGATAAGAATTACTAACTTAACATTTTTAAAAATGTACTTACTTCTTGGCACATAAACTCAACACATTCACTCATTACCACTTACATGAACACAATTATTTCAAGTGCCTCAAAAAATACAGTAGGTGCTTAAATGAATATAAATGATTGATAATAATAAGGTAATAGTAAAATAGCAGCTACAGAATGTATTTTTTCTGTGACATATGCTAAAAAGCCCAGTAGGAAATAAAAAATGGTTGGTACTTTCCTACACAGACGTCAGACATTATAACTTATTATTAATAGCTACAAATTTCCACTGGGTGAATATCAAGTTGACCCTTGAACAATTCGGTTTAAATTGCGTGGGCCAGCTTATACCCAGATTTTTTTCAATAAGTATATTAAAAAATTTTTTGGAGATTTGCTACAATTCCAAATCACTCGTGGATGAACCACATAGCCTAGAAATACCAAACAAAATTTTTTAAAAACTTAGGTATAAAATATATGTAATACTAGTCAATTTTATCATTTACTACCATGAAATATACACAAATTATAAAAAGTTAAAATTCATCAAAACTTATGTACACAAGCATTTACAGACCACACATGGCTCCACTGGAAGTCTAGAGAAATGTAAACAAACATAAAAAAGCAGTATTAAATCATAAGCACATAAAATTACCTGTGGTACATACTGTATTGCCTTAATAATTGTGTAGTCACTTCCTGTTGTGCTATTGCTATTGTGGTGAATTCCAGTTGCCAGTATCCCCTTAAAACACACGATGCTAATCATTTCCATGTGAGCAGTTTGTCTCTCCAGAAAACTGCTTATCACAGTACAAAGTGATCTCTTACAGTTCTTATGTATTTTTCATTGAGTTTAGAGTGATACTCTAAACCTTGAGTAACACCATTGGACACATTTGAAGTGCCGCTAGTGATGCTGGAAGTGCTCCCAAGAAGTAGAGCAGTCATTACCTTACAAGAAAAAGTGGAATTGCTTGCTATACACCGTACATTGAGGTCTGCAGCTGTGGCTGTCCACCATCTCAAGATAAATGAATCTAGTATAAGGACCATTATAAAAAAAGAAAGGAAATCTGTGAAGCCATAGCTGCAGCTACACCAGCAGGTGCAAAAACTGCTTTTTCTGTGAAATCCTTTTTATCTTGAATTGAAAATGCAGCTTTTATGGGGGTGCAGGATTGCTGTAAGAAAGGAATATCTATAGACTCTAATATGATTCAAGAAAAAGTGGAGTCATTATATGACAACTCAAAGAAAAACGAAGGTGAAGAATCTAAAGCTGAAAAATTTAATGCCAGCAAAGGATGGTTTGATAGTTTCAGAAAGAGTTTTGGCTTTAAAAATGTCAAGATAACAGGAGAAGCAGTTTCTGCCAACCAAAGTGCAGCAGACCAGTTCCCAGACACCATTTAAAAAAAGCCATCAAGGAGAAAGTGTATCAGCCTGAACAGGTTTTTTTTTATTATTATTATTCCAGGGTATTGTGAGGGTACAAACATTACAGTTACACTTCATGTCTTTGCCTCACCCAAGTGCGGGTTAAAGGCATGCCCTTCCCCCCCCTTAGTGCTCCCTGTGTCCTTTAGTTGTTGATTTGCCGTGAACAGGTTTTTAATGCAGATGAAAGTGTCTTATTTTGGCGGAAAAAAAAAAAAATGCCACAAAGAAGTGAGCACCAGGATGTAAGGCAGGAAGGGAAAGGAAGTTAACTCTACTGTTTTCTGCAAATGCAGTCGGGTTTATGATCAGGATGGCCCTCATCTATGAAGCAGCTAACCCTGAAGACTTGAAGGGAAAAGATAAAGACCAGCTGCCAGTCTTTTCGTTGTACAGGAAGGACTGGACAACGAGAACCCTCTGGATTGGTTCTATCAGTGCTTTGTCCCTGAAGTCGGAAGTACTCTGCCAGTAAGGGACTGCGTCTTAAAGTTGTTATTGATATTAGATAATGTACCTGGCCACCCAGAACCCCATGAATTCAATCCTGAAGGTGCTGAAGTGGTCTACTTGCCCCTGAACACAAAGTCAAAGTCCCCACTTTAGCCTCTAGATCAGGGGGTCATAAGGACCTTTAAGGTTCATTACACATGGTACTCTATGGAAAGGACTGTCAATGCTACGGTTGAGAATCCCAAGACAGAGAACACCGTGAAAGTCTGGAAGGATTACACCATGGAAGATGCCATTGTTGTTCTAGAAAAAGCCATGAAAGCCATCAAGCATGAGACAAAAAATTCCTGCTAGAGAAACTATGCCCAGATGTTATGTATGACTTCACAGGATTTACAGCAAAGACAATTAAGGAAATTATGAAAAAGACTGTGAATATCACAAAAATGTGGTGAATGATTCTTTTAAGTATCGCAAGAATGGAAAAACGAATGCCACATGTACTCAATACTAAATTGGAACTAATTGATCAACACTTATGTGCACATATGGAAGTAAAACTCAATGGAAATCAAGTAGATGGGAGGGCATAGGAGGGGATGGGTAAATTCACACCTAACAGGTATAATGCACACTATCTGGGTGAAGGGCACACTCACAACTTTGACTCAAACTGTACAAAAGCGAATTATGTAACCAAAACGTGTGTACCCCCGTAATATTCTGAAATGAGAAAAATTTTAAAAATTTGTTTAAAAAAAGGTGGCGAGTGAAGGGTTACAAGATATGGTTCTTGGAAAAATTCAGGAGCTAACAGACACCACACCAAAGGGATTAACAGAAGATTACTTGATGGAGATGAGTGCTTCTGAACCAGTGCCAGATGAGGAAGAAGACGTACAAGGAACAGTGCCAGAAAACAAACTGACCTTAGACAATTTGGCAGAAATGTCCTAATTATTCGAGACTGCTTCTGATTTATTTTATGACATAGCCTCTTCTATGACATAGGCACTTAAACTAAAACAAACTGAGGAAGAAAGATTGGTACCATACAGAAATGTTTTTAGAGAAATGAAAAAATAAAAACGTCAGACAGAAAGTACAGTGTATTTCCTTAAAGTTACA
>RJWJ010022850.1:0-26453 GCA_004363605.1 Indri indri | reverse complement strand
TCAGCTCGGCGATTCCTTCCTCCCTTCTTTCCTTCCTTGCCCAGCTCGGCCAGAGTTTTCTGCCTAGCGGAGTTTTGTGAGAGCCTCTCGGAGCAATCCCCCACCCGGGCAGGCGACGCGGGCTGGCTGACCCCTCGCCGGCTGGTGGGTACTGTACCCACGGCCCAGGGCTTGTCTGTGCCCCTCCCGCTGCTGACGCACAGGTCCTATAATAAGCCTCTGTTACTTGGAGCTGGGGCGGCTCCGTAGTAAGCCGAAACCGCTACTATATTTACACCCTTTCCACATTTAGACAAAGGCTATTTTTAACAGAAGGTCTATTTGTGGGGGTTGCCCACGTCACACTCTGTTCACATGCATCTCACCATCCTCAGTCTGTTATTCTGATTTCACACTTGCTCCAGGTCTCTCTCCTTCTCTCTTGTCTTCTCTCCTTCTCCCCATCATTTTTCTTCCACTCCTTTTTTTCTTCCTTTCTCCAGTTTCCTTCCTTTCTTTAATCAGATTGAGGTCTTTGGCAGGCTGTGTTGCCAGAGTCCTTCTGGGGACACGGAGGGCCCTGTCACGGAGCAGAGAGGGCAGTGTGGCCACACGTTAGACTGGTGGACTATCCTCAGTGCCTGCTGGGGAGACAGGCACAGACCCGAGTGCTGGGGCTCCATAATGACCCATGCTGCTCTAAGTTTAGTGTGGGCAGGACACTGGGACTGTCACAGCCAGGCCTTCCCCCACCAGACTATTCAGTTCTGTGAGGTGCGTGTTGGCGTGGGGTGGTGGTATATACGTGTGTGTACGTGTGTGTTTGGGGAGAGGTAGCTAGAAAGTTCAGAGTGAAATAAGCCAATGGGCTCATCTTCCATGCAGAACACTTTCTCAACTTAAAAGTTAATTTTATCGCATTTGTCTGAAATGACAGAGTTTTTGTTTGCTTTGATGAAAGGAGGTTTCATAGATGCATGAGCCGCTTAAGGAAAGGGGAAGACACAGTGAATGGAGTTAGCCCATGCTAAGCGCCTGCTGGGGTCGAGCCCTGAGGGGCGCTGTGGAGACCCGGACCCTGACAGCAGAGCGAAGCCGTGGCGCTGCCCGCACCAGGTGCCGGGTGAGCAGACTGAGGCCCCTAGCACTCGGGACTGGTCTGAGTTCACTTAGCTGGTAAGTGGCTTTACTGGGACTTAAATCTATGTGTCTGGCCACAAACTGCACACTGGCCCCAAATCTCAGACCTTCCTCACTGCTCCCTTCTCAGCTCCCTAAAAAATACACATTCTGCATTAACACTGTTTCTGTATGTTCTTTCCCCAGTTCTGCTCCTCTCCACACCCCACCCCAATGAGAAGAGAGTTTTCCCACCCAGGGGCCTCATCAGCACCACCTTGGTCTATTTCTGCAGACTCTGAGCGATCTGAGAGACAGTCCCATCGGAATCTGTAATAAAAAGGACACTGGGAAAGGCCTCGCAGACACGAAAGGGCCCCAGAGAAACCCCATGTTGTCAAATCTTATTTTACTCCTCCTAACAGTCAAGTTGGATTGTAGCTTCAGAGTGAAATATTTTTATTGCATTTCTGAGAGCAGAGGGTGCTGCGATTTGAATCTGCATCAGGCTGTGGTGGAAACAGAATACAGAGCCCATTGTGGGACTTCCTGCCCTCCTTAGCTCAGCTTCTGCAGGTGTCAGAAAGCACATGGAAACCCAATGCCCCCTGAGTCCCATAATCAAGACTTTAAAATTGCTAATTCTGGCTCAGGCATTTCCTGGAGACTCTGATAAGAGATTATTATCTACTTGGTGTCCTACAGTCAGGAGCCCTAAGCCCAGAGCCTAGCAGCTGTAACATCAGGGCAAGTCACGTTACTATTTAATTGCATTTCTTCATCCCTAAAATGGAGATAGTAGTACCACCCTGCCCACTCACCCACTGCACAGTCTGCAGAGATGTTCAGATGGGAGGATGCACGTGAGAGCGCTGCTTTGAAAGCTGGTGCTGATGTTATCACCATTCATGTAGATGTGAAACGGGGCTCAGGAAGGCCAGGTGACATGTATGAGGTCACACAGTAAGTAAGTGGTTGGAATAAAGGCATAAAGGAATCCCAGGGCCAGTGGGAAGGTTTGGGTGCTAAGCTCCAGCAGAAATGGGGACACTGCCTTGGGACGGGGCCCATCACTCTCCCCGGTTGACCCTCCCTGCACCTCAATCCCAGCGGCATCTCAGGCTTCTCTGTAGTGTGAGTGTCCTGCCTTGGCCAGAGCAGAACTCCCAGAGCAGTGAAAAGGGAGCCAGTGTCATGGGGCTTCTGGTTTCAGGACATACTGGAAAGGTGAGAAGGAAGCTTGTCTTCCCATGGATCTGGGCCAGGGCCGGGTGGCGGGGCCTCCCCGCCAGGAGCTGGGACGTTCCCCAGGTGCCCGGGCATCCCCAGGTCAGGAGGGCCGCCAGCACTTTTCCAAAACATTAGCTTGGTCAGAAAATAAATCACTCAACCCTTTGCAGGGACCAGATGCTTTGTCAGTGCAGGCAAAACCTGCCCCAAATCCGCAAGCTGGCCTGGTCTTGTGCTCACCCGGTTTAGGGTCCAGTTTGTAGAAGAGAAATTAAGTCCTGTGTAACTGTTTCGTGGAGGACTTGATGAGACTTCCACACCTTGACCTCCAGGACTTTGACCTTCACACCTTGGCCACATCCTTCCCACCACCACCACCCACCACGTGCCATCCCACCTCCCACCCTCAGCCCTGTCCAATCCCCACCTATTTTCAAGGCTGGGTACAGATAGTACTCCCGGTGAGAAATCACGTCTGCTCCTCTCTCTCCCAGTCAGGAATAATCCACCCCCCTTCTTTGGGCTCTTCACACCCTCTGTGAACAAGGTAGCTGTCCCAGGCCCGTTTGTGCCGTGGTTATCCCTGACCCAGCCTACAACAGAGGAGATACACAGTTAAGAATTAGATTCAAGTCGGGCTTAGTTTTACCTGTCCTGAGGGTGGAGCTGAGCCTGTGGGTTAAAGGGACATAGACAGTGGGGTAGATGTTGTGGTGCCCCACCAGGACAGAGCTGGGTCGGTGGCTTAGGGTCTTAGCCTTGATTTAACATGCTGAATTGTAAGAATGGGATGAAACGACCTCTAGGGGACCCTCCAGCTGTGGCCCAGTGAGATGCGGAGTTTTCATAAGCCTGACGCCCATGTTCAGTTTACAAAGCACTAACTTTTCCCTGGCACAAGGTCCTGCTCACCTAAAGTTGCTAAAAGTGGTAGTATTTACTATAAGCAATAGAGATCAGAACATCTGATTCCCCAGATATCATGGGAGTAGTAAGAACGTGTCCTATAGAGCACTCGACTAAACGGATTTCAGCTCCAAGCCACGGAAGTCAGGGTGAGTTGCCTCCGAAGGCAGCAAGCTTTCTGTCATTCGCAGGGAAGGAGGAGGAAGGGAAGGCATTTACCTACCTGGCAGTGTCAGACAATTTCCATCCATCATCTCCCTTAGTCAAACACTGGGGCGTTCTGGCAGAGGCTGGATCACAGCACGGGAGGGTGTGCCAGCCTCTGAGTGCTGGACAGGGACAATGCAAAGGTCCCTCCCAGACCTGCGGCACCAGGAGTCTTTGAAAACACTGACATCCCACATTTATGATAAGCCCAGTAGCCACTCTGGTGTCCAGAAATTTGGCCAAGTGTTTCAGAACAATGCCACGGACTGCACCCCTACACTTTTCAGAACCGTGCACAGGCTCAGACCAATTAGAGGACTGACTGGTGCCCTGGGGTTTGGGGGTGGGGGGCGCTGAGGACTGACGCAAGGGCACCCCAAAATCCTCCTGATCCGTAAGTCCTCCCACACAGGAGGCTGCCTGTCACCACGCTGTGCCTCTGCCTTCTCAAGGGGCTCAGCTCAGCCACAGACCAGGGCTAAGTCACGCTCAGTCTCCAGCCCTACAGCTGCTCCGCTGAAGGAACCGGCTTTCTGTTCCCTCTCCTGCAACTGCCAAAAGGACATCCCGGAGTCCTCGTTTCACATAAAACCCCGTTATGAAATCTTTGCCTGCAATCACAGCACCACAGGGCTGGAAGAGACTGCGGGGCGCCCAGCCCGGACCTTAGCAGATCTAATGGAGTGGCTGGAGGGCTCCCTTCCCATGATCCTCCACCCACACACCTTCACTGCAGAGCGCTCGCTCCCAGCTGGCACCGGTCACCCTTCCAGGTGTTGAACTCCTCAGCCATTAGAAGGTGCTTCTCATGGCCAGGTGCCACCTGACTTCCCGTGGCGTCCTCTCACGGGTCCTAGTATTTTCAGGGATGGATGACACGAAGCAGCCCGGCCTTGTGGGCAGGTGGTATGCAAAGAGGTGCAGGAAGGTGTACGGGAGGCAGCAGCGAGAGGTGCAGTCAGAGGTGGTGAGAGACGTCAGACAGAGAACTGGCAGGGATGTGCGCAATCTAAAAGGGACCTGTGTCCTGCATGCTTAAAAGTTTCCCATCATGCTTTTTTTTAAAGTTTGTTGCTCAAGAAGTTACTCCTTGGCTGTCTGCAAAACATGTTCATCTTAAATAACTTACTCTCTGAGAACTGCAGAAAAAACTGGGGTATTGTGTTACCTTTTGTGCTGGCAAGAAAAGGGTGATCAGGAAGGGAGGCGACTCAAAACTGTGTCACAGGGAGAACAGTTGAAAGAACTGGGTCTCTTTAGCCAGAAGAATGGATCTGGGTGGTGAAGTGATTGCCTCTGAAAGTCTTTCCTGGGGAAGAAGGATTGGACCAATTCCAAATGGAACAAAGAATTGGGCTTAGGATAAAGGGTAAAGCATCAGAGTGACTAAAAGCTTTCTACTAGGCAGAGCTATCTGACATGTGGTAAGGTAGTGAGTAGACCCTGTCACCAAAGGGTCCAAGCAGCAGGGGCTGGGGAGAGACTATCCAAGCAAGTCAAGCACCAGGTTGAAATTGATGGCTTCTTATATCTGACAGTCCATGAGTTTTCTTTCAGTGCGTGCACATCACCACCACCAACCAGCCCAACACACGCACACGCACACGCATGCACTCGCACGACCTGCCACGTGAAGCCAGGTGAAGCACACCAGCATGGGGTGTGCATCGCTTGCTTTGCTCAGCTTTGGTTGCCCAGAGATTTTCCCATCACTGACTTGGTTGTCAGCAAGAAATAAAAGCCTTTCCTCTCTCCTTGGGAGGAGCAGAGCAGATTGTCTGGATCTGCCGCGTACTGCCCTGGCTCCGGTCTCAGCACCAAACACGTTCCTTCTGCGCAGTCTGTTCCCGTTTTACAATGCAGAGGGGAGAGCTGGAGAAAGTCCCAAAGCCCAGCACCCTGGCGGCGGAGGGCGGGGCTTTGCCGTTGGACAGGACGGATCGCATTTGCATTCAAGAAAGCCCAGGTTGAGCCCCTGGCTCTCCAGGCAAACAAAAAGTTGGGCTGGGGTTGGCACCTGTCCTCAGGCATCTTTCAGAAGAAAGTGCTACCTGCTGCAGCCCCTCCAGTGTCTTCTCAAGGGCAGAGCCCCAGAGAGGTTTTCACAGGAGGAAATTCCCCTCAACCTCTCTAGCATCCTGGAGATTAAAATAAGAAGTTAATTTTCCTCTGCAAAAGAGACGAGATTGTGCTCTGCTGCCTGAGGGTGGAGTCCCGGACCCTTTGCTTTATTAAGATCCAGAAAACATGCTTTTTGATGAGAGCATTATACATCCTGTGACCAGCCACTAGTGATTCAATAAGCAATATTACTCAATGAAGATTCACTGAGCACCCACTCTGTGCGGAACAGGCACTGGGGAGCAAAGGGGAGAGAGATCTCCGGACTTACCCTCAAGAAGCTTGTAGTCCAATGGGAGAGACCATCACAAGCGGAAATTTAAATCCGCGCAGTCAGAGCTCCAGAAGTAGCTGTGAGGACACGGGCAGTCTGGGGGCGTCGGGGATGGCGTCTTCTAGGAAGGGATGCTCGGGATGAGCAGGATTTTACAAAGCAGCAAAGGGCAGGAGTGGAGAGGCATCTGTGTGCAAAGGGCTGGGAAGTATGTAGAAAAGCTTTGTTTATTTCAGGAATTAGGAGTGCTTTGAGGTGACCAGAGCTGTCACGCAGGCAGGGAAATGCACAGGATGAATCTAGAGCAATGGTCTTAACTAACCGGGGGCTATTTTAACCCCCGGACACAGATGTTTGTCACAAAGAGAGGAGCAGCTGTGCTGCTGCACCTTGTGGGTAGAGGGCAGAGATGCTGCTACCATCCTACCATGCACTGGACAGCCCCCACAACACAGGATGACCTGGTCCACAACGCCAATAGCAATGAGACGGAGAACCCTGCGCATGGGAGAGTGTTTAGCAATATCCCTGCCTCTACCCACTAGAGAGAAGCAGCAGCCACATCGCAAAGGATCAAGCTCCATGAGGGGCACTGTGCTTTCTGAGGGTCACATGGAGAGGGCGGCCAGGGGAGGCGAACCTGCGGAGTGTCAGGATTTCGGATTCTGCAATCCGGAGTTCCCCTTAGCTGGGTCTTGGCCAGCCCTCCTGAGCTTTGTTTTCTGTAAACAGTTGATAAGCCTGCATCCAGTATCTTCCTCCAAATTGTTTATAAAAGTATTAAGCACAAAAATGTCTGGGGCAGATAATGCCTTGGATTCATAGAACATCATTCAGTGTGTGGGGTATTTGCATCTCTCATCTCATTTTACTCATTTTACAAAAGAGGAAAATGAAGCTCAGAGATAGATGTTCTGCTGTCTAGCAATTATTTAACTATTAATACAACACACTCTGCTCCCTTCTCTTCTCCTGGGCTGGTCCCTGAGTGCCCCAAGGACCCCGCCAGCCAGCCACAGGGGATGCTGGGAGTGTTCTCCATCCTGGCCTTAAAGGGCTCCTTCCCTGCTTCCTGGGTTCATATCTGTGTGACAGGCTAAGATCAGAGCCCCTGGCCTCCCTCTGACCCTAGCTGTGACACTCACATACCTTCTGATAACAGGGGACCTCTTGCTCCCTGAGGCTAAATTGGTAAGAGAACCTCTCATGGCCGGCATGTCAGGGACAGCTGCTCAGCTCATGTTCTCTGGCCAGGAAGCGTTACTGACCCTGTGATCTGGCCCTTCCTCCAAACTGGCAGATGGGCACAGGCGCCTCGTCGTGATGCCGCTTCCCCTCCCCCCAGCATGTCTGACCACTAAATCACCCAGTGGAGGACAGCGCCAGTCAGCTGAGGGGTGGGCTCGTTCCAAGTGGAACCCCAAGATACTGCTGATCTGAAATGCCTCAGGGACAGCATTAACGAACCACGCCAGGTTACACACTGCAGAAACACTCTCAATGATCAACACTGGTTTTTCTGACAGCTTGTTCAAGGCCTGTTCGTCTGTGGTTTAGATGTTTGTAGCATGAGAATCTTCTCCCCCAGTAGCTCATTGGGAACCGATTTCCTATATTCCCAAAGCCACAGCCTGCTCCCCGTCATCCAGGAAAAAGACTAAGCACCCCTGGCTCCTCCTCCTCGCCCAGAATACATTAAGTACAAGCCCCAGAAGAAGAATCAAGGGCAACAAATCACCAAATAGTGAAATTCTGCCTGGTGTCAGGCGCCCCCGTGCCATCCCACACTGTCTACCCTGTCCCCCATCACACCTCTTGCCCCCGTGCCCAGCGTCTCGGGAAGACTCCTCCTCCCACCTGCGTGGCCCAGCGGCTCTCCCCAGCTGCCACGGTCTGGTTCTCCTGCAGGGTCCAGCCCCTTTGTCAAGGCTACTGGTGTGCAGAGCAGAGCCCTGGCTGCAGGGCAGAGTGGATACGAGGGGGACAAGAGTGGATGGAGAAAGGAGGTGGCCACACAGGGCAGGCGAGAGATGATGGTGGCTGAGACTCGGGTGCTGCTTGTGGAGTAAGGGAACAGGGAGGTGCAGAAGCTGAGCCCACACTGGGAAGAATGTCAAAGGGAGTTCAAGTACCAGATGGGGCGAGGGGAAGGACAGGGGTCCTTTCCAACTTCAAGACCTTTGCACAGTACAGGGGGCTACACTGGTTTGGAGCTGTGCCATGATGCTGATCCTAGGGCATAAGCATGTCTTTACTGGGGTGCAGACAACAGCACCTATTTCTCCACGAGCCAAGTGATTGCATTTCCCAGTGGAGTGCTCCCCAGGGACGCCAAGGTCCTCTTGCTTTGTGCTTGTTCATCACCAGAAGCTGGGGCTGAGCAGGATTCTCTCCTGCTCAGGAGGGTGGTAAGGGGTCTGGGGCTCACAGCACAGGGGTTGGCCTAGGGTGGGGCTCTGCACTGGGACCCGTGGCAGTGAGACAGCCACAGTGTCAAGTGGCTGCTCTGTGTGATGCAGTTTCTAAAAATACCCCCGTCCTGCTGCTCATGGGCCCGTGAGTGCCAGGCAGACAGGGCAGGTGTGTACGACCTGCTCCCTCCCCACTCTCCCCACCACCTCCCTGCAGTTCAGGCCACCCATGGACCACCAGGTGGTTCCTAAAAAGCACAGGGGCCTGGTAGGGGACACCACACTGCGACCAAAGCCTATTCTCTAATCATTCATTCATTCAATTCCTCACATGCCACCACTGAACATGCCATCATAGGTCCCTCTTCCAGGCCTGGCTCATAGATGCTACAGATTGGGGGAGCGAAGCCAGACAAGGACATACTGCATGAACCCATTTATGCGACGCTGCAGAATGGGAAGATGGAACCCGTAACGATGGAAGTCAGAATACTGATGACTTCTTGAGGGCGGAGTGTAGCTCTGACTGAGAAGGGGTGGGATAGTTTCCTGGGGTCTGGATATGGTGTGTATCATGACCTGAGTGACGGGCGTATAAAGGGTAAAAATGAACCTACCTGTGACCGAGCTGTACACTTACAAACTACGCCCTTTATTGCATGTATTAATATGTCAGACCTCAATAATTCTTTTAAAATGTACATAAAATATGATTCTGGTTTTACTTTTTAGAGATATGTACATATCTTGACTCAAGAATAGAGAAAAAAACAACTCAGCAATACTTTAGCAGTGCTTGTCTCTGGTTGGTGGACAATGGTGAATTTTTAATTTCCTTCTTTATACTTCTCTGGATTTCCCAAATATTATACACTGAATATATCTTGCTTATGCAATGAGATCAAATATACTAAATGTTATTTTAAAAGTAAAAACCCTAGAGGTGAAACATTCGGCAAGCACGAGGCAGGTGGCTCTCTTCCCGGAGAGGGCAGAGCCCATTCACGAGATTTTGTCCTCTTGGGCAGCAAGGACACTGGCTGAGGAGAGCTGTCCAGGTCTGTGGGATTTCAGCGCAGCTAAATAAAGTTCCTGGCCCGCTGGGGGCAGTGAGGTGGGGCTGCCGGTGGAAGCCTCGGGGCTTTCCTCTCATTCCTGAGGGGAAGGAGGTTCCAGGGCTTTCTCGCCCTGGCAGCGCTGGGACCTGCCCGGCTCGGAGTGCCCTACAGTTCTAACCCCGGAGGCTAGGGACCCTGAGCTCCAGCTGGCCTGGAGGTCTCTCCCACGGAGGAAGGGTGATATCAGGATCCCCCATGACGTTTCTTCAGCAAAAAGAACCTGCCAGTGTGTGCAGTTCGGGGCCACAGTGAGGTAAAGTGAGCTGATGGTGGGAGTGTTTAAAACAACAACAACAACAACAACAACAAAAACAACACCCAGATTAAACCCTGGAAACCCTAAGGAAGGAAGAAAATGGAACATGAAAGAATCACTCTCACTAGGAAATGGGGCTGCTGTGAGATTAACGTGAATGAACGTGTGCAAAATGCTGACATGGGGGCGGGTCTTGTGTCTGGTTTTGGTGACATCTGGAGACATGGAGGCTGGTGGCATATCTGGCTCCCTGGCCTCCTGCTCCATCCCAGTGCCCCTCTCTCTCAGCTACCGCAGCCTGCACACAGCAAGGGTGGGAGAGATTTGTGTGTGTGCCCAAAGCCTGATTTCTGCGCTGACAAAGCCAATGCGGTCATGCGATGAGGGTCAGCTTGTGATTCACAAGCGTCGTGTGTATTTCCAGCCTGGATCCGAAACACACTTCCCTCTTCCCTCCCACCTCCCGCTCCCCCGCCCCAACACAGAGGCTCCCACAGAGATGTCATGTGAAGGCTTCTCAGATTGAGCCAAGGAGTGAGCCAGCGGCCAGCTCTGCCCTGTGACATGCACAGCCTCCAGTGGTCACACGGTCTCCAGCTGCCACCACCTGCCCTCTGTCCCCAGCCTGGTGTCCTCTCTCTGGCAGGCTTCTTAAGCTGACTCCTCCGTGCAGGCTTCAGCCTGGCAGACAGTGGGATTGAGGGACAGAGTGTGCAGGGCCAACAGGCTGGGACAAGTCTGGTCCCAGCTGACCTCAGGGTGGGAACCCATCCAGGAGTGTCCCAGACACTATGTGGTATGTCCCACAGCACTACGTGTTAGGTGCCTTGCTGGCCTGACTCAGAGGTGCATGGAGCTGTTGGCAGCTGATTACCCACAGCCAGCCCCAGCCAGAGCTCCCACGAGCAGGGAGCCTGAGCCACAGGTGCTGAAATGAGGCCATGCAGGGAGCCAACGGCACCACCCAGAATACCTCCCAGAAAGGCTAGAAGCTGGGCATGGCCAGGCCTTAGGGAGAGAGGCAGGAGGGCAAATACAGGAGGGACCATCTGTATATATACGGCGGAAAAAAAAACCCTAGAGCAGGGGTTCTCAATTGAGAGCTGTTTTACCACCCAGGGGACATCTGGCAATGTTTGGAGACATTTTTGGTTGTGATAACTGGGGGAGTGCTGCTGGCATCTAGTGGGTAGAGGCCAGGGATGCTGTTGCTGAACATCCTACAATGCACGGGCCAGCCCTCCGCCCCCAGCAAGGAATAATGCAGCCTCAAATGTCAATAGTGCCACTTTTGAGAAACCCTGGTCTAGAGAGAAAGCAGCCTTCCTAGGGAAGAGTTGAGCAGGGCCCCATGAATGAACCCACCTGTGACTGTCACCCCCAGGCTTGGATTCTTCAGAAATTCTTCAGATTTGAGCCCAAGCCCCTCGGCACATACACCAAGACTTCCTCCCGTGGTCTAGCCCTGGCTCACCCTCCAGCCTCACCTCCCGCTGGGTTCTGGTTACACCAAACCATCCACAGTGGCGCAAAGACTCCAAGGCCCTTGTCCTTGAGGAAGGGGATTCCACACCGTGTCTGGAACACTCTCCTCCCTCTGGTGGGTCAAGCTGTGACATTTCCTCTCTCGGGAAGCCCTCTCTCACTGCTACTGTGCATCCCCTCGTCCCTGGGGCAGCACGTGGCACTTCTGCCGTAGAACTTCACACAGTATAGGTGCTGAGAGGGCCGGCTGGTATGTCTGTCTCTCCTACCAGACTGGAGGTTCCCTTGACAATCAGGTCTGTCTCCCCAGTACCTGGGGTGACCTTGAACAGTGGGAGCCACCAATCTTTCCCTGATCCCACTGCGGATGGACAGATCTGGCCTCCAATGGCAGAAGGCACTTGGAGAGCTGGAGAAGATGGAGAGGAAGCTGTGAAGTCACCTGGGCCATCAGAAGAAGGTGGGGAGCAGGAGCAGAAAAGAGTCCTGCAGGGCCAGCCCAGCAGAGATCTAGGAACAACGCCAGAGGAGCAGTCGGTCCAAGAGACGGTCTGCCAATTCCAGAGGAGGATCTATAAGTGCCCAGCACACCCCTGGGTGGGCAAACGGCATCCAAGATTGGGATTGCCATCAAATGTTTGGTAGTTCTTGTGACACAGAGGGAAACTTGGTCACTCGCACTTGAGTGCAAGGTCACTTGCTTTTCCTCAAACCGGCTTCACGGAGAATTAGGGCAACAAGAGACATGCCCATTTTATAGATGAAGGAGCTGAGGCTCAAGAGATGAGGGGAATGACCCCAAATTGCCAAGTACTGTACCCCACCCCCTCCCCTCTTTGGGCTGCACCATTCTGAGTCAGCCAGGACAAGATCCATCAGCTCAGGCCTGCACCGCTGGTTTGATTTCCACGGGCAATCCCAAAATACAACAAAAAAAGAACAATTCTCCAGCGCCATTTCCTGTGTGTTTGGTTATTCATAGAATTTGTTTTGTTCTTGTTTTTTTACAGCTTTATTAAGATATCACTGATCTACAATAAACTGCACATACCAAAAGTGTATAATTTGATTGGGGTTGACATATGCATACTCCCATGAAAGCATCACCACATTGAGATGAGGAACATGACTATCACCCCTAAAAGTTATTATCTACCCCTCACCCCTCTTCCTGCTCCCCACAGGCAGCCACGGACCTGCTTTCCTTAGTTTGCATTTTCTAGAACTTTATGTAAATGGGATCATACAGCATGTACTCATTTTGGTCTGGCTTTTTTTATTCAGCAAAATTATTTTTAGGTTTAAGCCTGTTGTCAAAAGTTTATTTATTTTTATTGTTGAGTAGTATTCCATTGTATGGATATACCACAGTTTGTATATCCATTCACCTGCTGATGGACGATCGAATTGTTTCCAGCTTGAGGCTATTACAAATAAAGTTGCCATGAACACCAGTGTACAAATCTTTGTGTGGACATATGTTTTTATTTTTCTTGGATAAATATCTGGGAGTTGAATGGCTGGGTCCTATGGTTAGTTTCTGTTGAACTTTTTTAAAGAAACTACGCAACTGTTTTCCATAATCATTGTGCCATTCTACACCCCACCAGCGGTGTGTGAGTGGTCCGGCTCCTCCACATCCTCACCAACACTAGGTATGGTCAGTCTTTTTAACCGTAGCCACTTTAGTGGGAATGTAGTGGTACCTTATTGTGGTTTTAATTTGTATTTCTCCAATGACTCATGATATTGAGCAACATTTCATGTGCTTATTTGCCATCCATATATTTTCATTGGTGAAATGTCTATTCAAAGACAGAGTTTTGAAAGAGTCTTATTTTTTTTATACCAGATGCAATAAAGCCTGTCTTTATGAACATGGTCTTTGGAATCCGTCAGACCTGGTTTCAATTTCTGGCTTGGCCGCTCACTGTGTAATTTAGAGTAACATACCCTCTCCACCATTTTTCTCATATGTAAAACAAGGATAATAGAACCTGATAAGGCTTGAGTCAGGATCAAATACTTAATGCCTTTAAAGTACTTAACTCAAGGTTTACCATATAAAACTTAATAAACATTATTAATAATTATTTTAATATCCTCTGTTGGTCTGATTTGAATTGTCATAAGCAAGACCCCTGGCATATCTTAGAAACTAGTATCTATGGGAATTATTAATAAATGGTGCTTTATGTTCAGTACAGTAGTATACATTATTTTTTATCCTTAAGGTATGTGAAAAATGGAATTTAGTACAAGTGTATTATATAAGAGCAGAAAGAATCTTTAGAAATATTTTAACCAACCTCATGCCTTAGCCCAGGGCCTCTAGAAAGCAGAGCCTGAAGCCAGAATTACAGTGCTGGGACTTCATTTGAGAGGTGCACACCTAGGGTGGTCAGGGTGAGGAAAAAATTAAGAAGGGAGATAGGGGAAGATTCTGAAGTTATCGCACAAGTTACCACTACACAAAAAGATGCCAAAGAGACACAGTAGGTCTCTTGGCAGGAATTCCTGCTCGGCACCCAGAAGTTGCCTGAAAGGCTTACGGAGAGACAGCACAGAGGCCCAAGGAGGGAAGGAGCAGAGGACACCCGTCTGACAGCTTCCCTCCCAAGGCCAAGGCTCACTTCGTGGACAGCAATCTCCCCTTCACTTCTGGGATATGGAGTCCAGCACCATCATGGCCATTCTGGAAATGCCCCGTGTTGTGGCATTTCATCTAAGCCCAGAAGTCCTCGGGCAGCTGAGTGTAGGTGGGGCACCAGCCAAGGGAGAAAGACGAGGTGCGTAAGATTTATGTCCTGTCTTGGGCTGGGTGTCCCCAAAAGCAGACCCTGAGTCAAAGATGTGAGAGCAAGAGGTTTTGGGGGGAAGAGATCCCAGGAAGCACAGGTGGGGGATGGGATGGGAGACAGGGAGAGGACACTTAGGGCAATGTCGCTGTTGTGGGCTCAGTGCTCCTGGCGGCCTCTGGGAGACAATAGGAAACACATTTTAGGATTTTCCCACATTCACTTCTATCTCCCCTCCACCAAGAGAAAGGAGGAGAGTCCCAGTCGCTGGCAGTAGGGTACCTTTGGATCCTGTGCCACATCTGCTACATCAGAGGTTAACAAACTTTTTCTTAAAGGGTCAGAGAGGAAGCATTTTAGATTTGTGGGCCATATGGTTTCTGTCACAATAAGTCAGCTCTGCCATTGACGCACAGCTGTAGGCAATACATAAACAAATGAGCATGGCTGTGTCCCAGTACAACTGTAGTTACGAAAACAGGAAGCCAACCTGCAGGCCGTAGTTTTCAGACCCCTGTGCCGGATGTGTGATGGATTCCCATTTTGCAGATGGAGAAACTGAGGCCTAGTGGAGAAAGGTGACTAACTGGTCATGGAGGCAGCCAGCAGCACATCTCCTGCCTTTCTGCTCAATATTTTCTCCGCTGTACCTTGCTGCCTCTTTATCGGGGCCTTTGTGTGTTTTTTAGGGAACGGGCAGCCAGACTCTTCCAGAATGTATCCGTGTAACCCACGTTCTTAAAACGGCAGCGGTTTGTTTCCTCTTGATGGCTAGAGAGGCTCCGGGGCCTGAAGCCTTGCAGTCTCCCAGAATGGCTCAGAGGAGCTTCCTCTCGAGCGTCACCGAGTGGGGCTGCCTTGGAAGCCTTCCCTGTGCCAGGCCTGCTTCCACCAGCCGCTGCCTCAGCTGCCTTGGCAGAGCGTCTCCCAGCAGTGGCCACAAAGCGCAGAGTGAAAAAGCAGTTAGAGCATTGGATCCCGTAAAAATCTAAAAATATCCAGGAATGTGTGCACATATGTGGCCCTTCTATGATCAAAACATCTGGGAAGAAGATCAAATGCTCTGCTTTAATTAGCCCAGAATTCTCCGAGGACTTCGAAAGGGAAAGGAAGTTGAAAGTCATTGACTTTGGGGGGGGTGGGGAAGGACGTCACAAAGTTTTGCGTTTTTTTTTAAGACAAAACAAGTTATGCGTATGCAGAATCCTCCCCTGGGGTGAGTCCTGGACTTCAGTTTCTTTGGGATCCTGGGGATTGTTTCTCATAACAGGGCGGAAAGTTCATTGGCTGCAGGCTTGAATTCCTGATTTGATGCCTGTTTTTGAAAAAAGAAAGATTAAAATGCCAAGTCCCTCAATCGAAACATTAGGAGCAGTGATAGTGTAACAAATCACTGAATGTCAGATTTGAAGAAGGCCCGCCATAAGCCAGGCATTGGTCAGATGGGGAAGTCAAGACCCAGAGACAGTGCTTTTCTGGTGTCACATGGAAGGTGGTAGAAGCAGGGCCGAAATTCATGAATCCTGACTCCCAGACCACCATGCACTAGGGAGAAGAGTTGGAACAAAGTTTCAATCCTGGTTCTCCCACTTCTGAGCCATATGACCTCATCTGTACAATAAAGATGATAATGGTTCATTTCGTCTGTAAGAAGCCAGGTTTGGAACCTCTGGATCTTGTGTGGCTGCTTGCTGTGGACCCACAGCATCCTTGAAGGGTAAGTAAAGGCAGGCAGATGCCCACTCTCTTCATTACTAATCATGGCCCCAAACCCTAAGCAAGGCTGAGTAATTTGGGCTGGCCGATGTGAGCCTGGAATTCCATTTATGCCCTGATTTGAATCCTTGGCCAGAAACAGGCTAACTGGCCTATAGGTTACCCTTTCCTTGAGCTCTTCCCTAACCATGGGGCAGAGAAGGCAAGCGGCTCCCTACAGCTTAGGCTGCCTAAGCCCCCCAACCCAGGCTTTTTTCACCTGCGCCACTCTTTGGACCCACTGGCCTTTGGCGGGCAAACAGTGGCTGCATAGGAGATGAGAGGAAGGCCCAGAGTAGGATTCCCAAAAGAGAAGATGCAAAGGGAGAAGGCTCTAAGACAGACACCAGAACTTTTCAACATGCCCCTCGTCCTGGAGAGGTGTAATCCAAGCATGACCTCGACTTGGTCTCCACCAGAGGTGGCACCTGGTGCGCCCTCTAGAGGCCAACCTTTGTGTTTCTCTCCAGTTATTCCAATGGGCTCAATGACCAGGCCCATAGGGCACAGCTGTCACCTGCAAGAGAGAAAATCATGAATTATCAGAATAGTGTTAGTAGTATCTTGGCAACATGGTTTCTTTAATCCTTTCTACTGTTGCCACTTGGTCCCACGTGGGACCACTGAGATGGGAGGTCTACATGCTCCGGGTCTTTATGAATTCCTCTTTGTGCCCTCATACTCTCTCCACTCCTAGCTGAAAAGTTGCATTCTCTCATATTTACCGTGTGGCTATCAAGCCAAAGGCTACCTAATGGACATCCAAGAGCAACGAACCATGATCAGGACTGAAATGCTCCCAATTTGCCACTACGCTGTCTGGTTATCATTGTGTATCTCCTCCTATCTTAGTCAGTCCACAGCAATATTAAACAAACATACCCCCTTTACCACAGAGAAAAAAAATCTCAGGTTATGTCAAAATCTCTCTTCAGTAAATCGCCCCTTGTTTCTTCTCATTCTGCGGGAGCCATAAGAGCTGTAGAAGCCTGGATGGAAGCTAAGTCTCTTCTTCAGTAGCTGCAGACAGACTGGGAGGTCCACTGATGCAGCAACCAGCACCCCTCCCAGGGCGGGTCCACCCAACGCCAGCTCTGTCCTGTGTCCTGCTTTTCCAAAGTTCCAGAGAGTTGCAAGACAAATTACCATCCCAGGACTCACCTGCAGCATCTGGAACACACCAACTAATCTCCAAGTTGAATGGCAACCACCTATGCCAGCTTCCAAAACACAAAGACCTGGGATTTAATGAGATTAAAAGGCTCTTCCTTAGAGCCCACCCGTGGAGACTGAGAGCACCGAGAGCATCCAAATGGCAGGGATCGGCTTCGATTTATGTCCACTTCTGGCGCTGTCCTGTTTTACATATTGGTTGGTCACATGTTATAAGTATTTTTTTAAAAGCATCCCAAGATATTGTTTGTTTGGGAAGTAGGGCAATGGGACTGGAGAGCTGCTTGGTCTGCTTCTAGTCTAGGTATTAGTCTAGACTTAGAGGAGAAAAGTGAAGTCGCATTGATTCTGAGATATGCTTGTGCTTTCTACATTCTGTAGGTATGGGACTGATACCAGACACTTCTTAGAGACGCTGTTGACTAAGGTGACCTTACGCCCAGGTGTGCTCAGGAAATTCCCAGCCTGTCATCTGACTTCCTGTCTGGTTTAGCATTTATTCAGAATGTATGTTATCTTTATTTTGGGGGGCGGGTGGTATTACTTCATTCTGCCATGCACACTGTATGTGTGCCATGCTCGCTCTCTGGTCAGCTTGTTTGTACAATGTGTCTGAGCATATTTCCAGATGGAAGTTAGAACAGGTGAGATTATGTGGCCTAATTAGCATGTAAATTACAAGGAAAATGGACTGAGCCGCCCATTCATTGGTTCCAGATATAGACACAAGAAAAGAGGCACAGATTGGATAAAAGACTTCATGAAAAGTGGGTGATGGGCACACTTATCACTTTGATTCAAACTGTACAAAAGCAATTCATGTAACTAAAATGTTTGTACCCCCATAATATTCTGAAATAAAAAATAAAAATAAAGAAGAGTCAGGCAAGACTTTTCCTATACTCTTGATTTTTCTGGCCCAAGGATAACAGCCATATCCCTAAGTTATAAAGAGAAGATCAAAATATGGGGGCATGTTGGCTGCAGGCTCTAATTTTGGGGGAGGAAAGCAAAAACACCTTCTTATACACTCAACTCATGAAGAGGAACTGTCTGACATGGGTGATGGGCACTGCTCTGTGGGGTTCTAAGGTAATGATGGTAAAAGGATTTCAAACGCTCACCAATTCCAATCATCTGATATAGATACTTGGGGTACCATGTTGCAAAAGACTCTAAGTTTGCAAGAATAAGAGCCATCATTGATTTGGGCTGTTGGCCATGGTTCAGGAGCAGAGAGCATCTACACACATCACAGTAATTTACCATTTCTGTGCTAACAAGAACTTTCAATAGAAGGAACAAAGAACTTTAAAAATTCTTCTTTCCACATGGTACACCCCACTGGATCCCTTTTCCTTTTGGGAATGATTATGTCTATAACTCTCGTTGGTTAAAAATGGACTGTGGCTGTTCTAGTTTACGAACCCCTCTCTCCCACCATTAATTTTGTAAGGGTGAGTAGACTGGAAGATTTAAGCCTGCTGCACTGGGTCTTGGCATAACACTCTATCTCCCTTTAATGCTCTCTCCCTGGTGGGGAGTGTCCTTCCTTGGTTCTGCTCATGGAAATGGTATCTCCTACAATGAGCCAGGATGACTTTTAGTGTAGGACTTAGTCTGTCCAGGGGCACAAAGTTAGACCTTACAGTTCAGTTGCAGCCTAGTCTATCTTAGCAGGGTGGGAAGGGTTGGTGCCAAAGCATTCTCTGTAGTAATAAACATTTTCCCTCTGACTAGCTTTGTGCATCTGTATCTTGCTCATGGAGCTAGCAGGACTGGTGCTAGACAAAGTGGGAAGCTGAGGGACTCGCAGATTTGATATATCAGCAAAATATTTTGTCATCTTGCACTATCGCCAATAATATATATTCTCCTGGAGATGTAAGGATTAAAGAGAATGTATATAAAGTACCTAGGACTCAGGTCACTGTTACATATGTAGATAGCTGTCACTATTATTATCACAATAATGACCAATGTCACTTACCAAATCTTTCCTCATCTGCCTTGATTTTTGGCCAAAGTAATACATACTATGGTGACCAGAAGGTAATTCTCTTGTGAAAACAGCTGGCCCACAGCAGGCAGCGTGAATCTCCTCCAAAGACCCATTAGTAAGACATTCAATACGAATTCCATCCTATAGTTCATTGTTCAGATGAAGCATTGAACATAACGGAAAGTTTGATGTCAGCCACTTTGCTTCCTAGGATTTATACTTTGTGAAATTTTCATTAGGTCTTTCTCTAAAAATATTCTGGAGGCCCAGGCCAAGCTTCCCCAGATAATGCTGCCCATGGGTGGGCTGGGTGGGAGATGTGCACGGACTCCAGATGTGGTGTATTCAGCCACCGGGAAACCTTGAGGCCCTTCGGCAAGCTGTCTTCAGGATGGCTAGAAGCCGGGGGTGGGTCTGCGTGCTGGCTCCCCTATGAAAATGGTCACCATGCCGTTGTAATGGGATGCACGGGTGGGACGGCTCTTGGGAAGAAACTGGATTACCTAATCAAGAACAACTGCAGAAATAGGTTTTGTAGATTTTGATAAGTTATAAGTTTATACGTTGCCTATGAGGGAAAGAAAAAGGCTCTTTCTTAGAGCGTGTGCACTTCTGAGACATACCAGTAAAGATGCTGAAGGCCTCATTCTCCAAGGAAAACTTTGGTGGATGAGAAAGCTGGGGGTGCTGGCCAGGCCCTGACTGTATAAATAAACGTTGGACCGAAGATGCTAAAGGGCTTCTGCTTGTACAAGGAGGGGGGGGAGTTCAGAAACAGAAGGCCCAAAGAGGCCAATGAGGCAGCTGGTAGTCGGGGAAGGAGGCTAAAAATGTACAGTGTGAGCCCAAACATGCACTGTGTGAGTTCAAGGATAATCTCTGTGAGCCAAAGGAGATACAGTGTCAGTGTCTGCTGTCTCTGAAGTCATACATTTGAGAGGTGAGATGAAAATGGGATTTGGCCAGAGGAACCAGGTATACCCTGAATTCTGCCTTGGCCCAACCACTTTCTTCCTCAGGAGTCGTCTAAGGGAGCCAGACATGCTCGAAATTATCAAAATAAGATATTATTAGCTGGGGCTTTAACGCTCAAATCTATTATAGAATTCCAATAGACTAGGCTAGATCATGTTGAGGGCTCCCTTTTCCTAATCGGAGCAAGTCACATGAATAGTTAATGTTGCATCACATCCAGGAAGCTCCCATCCGGGGCAGATGCTCCTGGGGCTGCTGTTGTTTGTGTAGACATGGCTGTCCCTTGCTCAGGGCTCTTCCCACTCTGGCTTCACCACGCATCCGGCTCTCCCGTTTGCTCGTGCAGGGGTCAAGGATGCCTTAGAAACCACAAGACCACGAGGAAGAAACTAAAGGAAGGAAGACTTTAGCTCAGGCTGAGCAAAAACTTTCTAACGGTCAAGTGCTCCGTGACGGAAGGGCTGCCTTACAGATCGTGAGCTTCCATCTCTGACAGGACAGCTTTTGGCGAAAACGCTGCAGAAGGGTTCACAGCCTCAAAAGAAAGCAGACTGCTAGGCCCTTTCCCAGCTTGAGAAGCTGTGGTTCTGAGTTACTTCATCACTCCAGGCTTCAATTTCCTGATCTTTAATTTTAAAAACGATCCCTGAGGTTCTTTCCTGCTTGGCGATAACGATAGGTCTTTAATAACAGTGCCACATATTCCGGCATGTTGTAGGTATAGAGAGAAGGACGGATAAAAGAACGAATAAACACATTTGCTGTTCGTGCTGATGCTTCCCTTTAAGGAAAACCGCTGGATTAACGGGGGAGGGGAAACCACAGGAGACAGTCAGAGGGTAGCTCTGCGTGGTCTGTATTGGAGAGAAATACGAGGTCGTAAATATTTTAAAGAATAAACATATGTGTATCTGTATACATCTTCCGTTCTGCCTAACATTTTATCAGTTCACGCTTTTCCCTTCAGAAATTGTGTGCCTGCACGTGGTGTATAAGCCAGTTTCCCGACCAGCGTCAGGAGATGCCAAATATTTAATGACACCCCACCTAGAAACAATAAATACATTTGACTCAGTCTTAGACTCCTGGGGAAAGGGATGCTGAAAATTTGATGAAAGGGATTAATAAATTATAACCAGGCTATTAAGATGTGAATCACTAAAGGCTCCTGACACTCTTCCTCTCTCTAATTAGAATTAGGAAACAAGTAAACAGACTCACCTCCCCATGCTCAGAGTTCTGCCCCCACCTTCCTGAGGCCACTTTGTTGGTCTAGTGCATGGACTTCTCCTTAGACAGTAAGATGGCTTTTACCAATCAGCAATAAGGCTCTGACAGTCGATTCGGTGGCAGTGCACTGGTTCTCTAAACCCGACGCTACGGCCATATTGACAAGACGCCAATCACACAGCTGGGAGGGGGCAGGTCCCATTTGCAGGCCGTGGGTTATCTTCCCAGTCACAGCGCTCCTGCTGATGGGTTTCGGGGCCTGCTTCAAGCTGTCATACACCCAAGCTCCCTGGAAGGAAACTTAGAGATTGTCTTGTCCCACTTCTGCTTTTTGTGTAGGCAAAAACTGAGGCCGAAGGAGAGGAAACAAGTTGCCCAAAGTCATGCAACTTTTGATAGCGAAACTCACACAAGAGCCAGGTCTCCTGACCCTTGGACCACTATTCTTTCTACATAGATTAATATTTCTACGCCTATTGCAGGGGCCCAAATCCAACAACTCTGTACTTCTCTATCCAATCACTAGATCAACTCTTTGTAACACAGGCATCAGATGACAACTACTGGAGTTGGAAGACGATTCCAGCACCTCACTGTAGGTGCGGCGGTGGTGGCTCCTCTCCAGATGTGGAGCTCTGATGTCATACTCACTTGGTTTGGGTGCAGAAACTGATTCTCTCAGTCACCTGATATCCCAGAGTCTGGAACAATGCCAGAATAGAGGAGTCCTCAGAGGGTGTGGGGGGATTGTTTAAATGAATGAATCATGAGAGTTTATCTAATTTCAGAACTTCGCATTTTTTTGAGTGCATAGTGACTCAAAGCCAAGAATGTGCATAGTGACTCAAAGCAAAGAATGCAAAAATGCATTTTCCTTCAAATATTTCAAGCGTTCTGCTCCAAGACAATCTCCAACAGACATTTATTCAGGTTTACTACATGCTAGGTGCTAGGTAAAGAGAAATAAAACATGGTCTCTGTCCTCAGAGGCTCACGGTCTAGTAAGCAAGACAGATGTCCCGGTGGCTGTGATCCCGGGTGACGGTATGCCATGCCAGTGGTATATCATAAGACAGACATGCAAGCCAGCCAGAGGTAGGGAAAGAGGTGACAGCTGAGCTGAGTGTTGAAGGATAAGTCAATTGGAGAAATGACAAGGAAGGAAGTTCCAGGCAGAGGAAACAACGTGTACTAAACCCTAACATGAGATGGCTTGAGAAAGCTTGGCCAAAGACATAGGAAGGCTGCAACTGACAAATTTTAACATGCTGTCCAAATGAAATGTAAATGTTTGCTTCTCTGTTTGCTTTTCCAGAAGCAGTCATTGTTGAATAGGGGAAGAAGTATTGAATTTGTAACAGGAATGACTTGAAAAAATGATACCATTTATAATCGCTGGGCTTATACTGTACATGCCAGGCTCTTGTGCCACACCGTTACCGTGCGACGGAGGGATTATTTCATTGCCCCCATTTTCAGATGGGGACACCGATGTTCGTGAGGACTAGCCAGTACTAGCACAGCTGTTTTGCTTCTCTGTCTTATTTCTTGAGACCCCGGGATGTGGCATAATTAGATCCACCACCTTAGACACAAACGCAAAGGCACATTATCCCTTCTTTCGGCAGGGAGTTCCCTTCTGCCATAAAGAGCAGCAATCCTAACTTCTTCCCCGAACTACCCGCATGGTGATTCCTGCCAGAGCACCCAGGAATATGCCAGAACATTCTGAGATATTCAGGGAAAAACACCGTCCCACCCATTCCCCTGCTCAGGCACCTCGGCCACCTCTCAGCAAACTTCCCTCATAGGGCTGCAGTGTGCCCCCGGCGGGGTGTGCACTCATGCGTGTCCAGTCGCTTCCATTTCTCCAAGCGTTCACTCCCACTGTCCCATCCACTCGTGCTTCCAGATATCCAGAGCTGCACCCCGACTCCTTGGATCAGCATGCACCTAGTAACCTTGACGTCCAGCCGTCCCTCCCTCACTCACAGAGTCACTCTCTCCTCTGGGCTTTCCATGCCCTTGGGGACACGAACTTCACCCTGCAACCCACCCACAAAAGACTGGGACTCACGGCGGATAAAGATGCCTTCTAAGTCTCTAAGTGTCCTCAGCCCCAGCTGGGTGAATGGTCTGCCTCCCAGGTGTAAATGTTCTGAATCCCAAAGAAGATGCAAACACTGACTCTGCCACTTCCTGGTGCTGAGCGCAGCCTGCATTAAAAGCCAATGGAAAATAGGGCTCTCACCTCACCTGGTCACCGTTCAGGCCAACGTGAGCCTGGAAAGTGCACCGCAGTAGGCTTCTTGTTCTAATAAACTTCTGGGGGTTCCATGGCCCACCCTCACCTTCAGCATGCACAAGCCAGCAGGTGTTAATGGCATGTGACCAGGTGTTCCTGATCAGCACCCCCACCCCCAGTCTAGACATGTATCTATTTCTAGTGAGTGAACAACACCCTTCCCTATTTTCCTGCACATTTATTTTTCCCCCTCTTGTTTTATTGCTCTGGCCATTGTAATGAGATTTTGCATGGAGAGTGCAGTAAAATGCTTGTGAAATTCAGATTCCCATCTTGGATGTCATCAAAGTTTTTAAGTGAATTTCTTTGAAGAATCATTTCTGACTGAGGAATGCTCAATATTCTGACCCGTGTGATACTAACTGGCTCATTCTCTAATCTTTGGGTTTGAATCCCAGCTCTTCCAATTGCAAGCTGTGTGATCTTAAACCTCTCTGAGTCAGTTTTTCTCATCTGTACAATAGAAATAATGCTGCCTTTTTCACAGGGTGGTTGTACACTTGAGGAATGATTACAAATTGCTCATAAAAGGTACTCAATGAATCACCATTTTCCTGTGTTTAGGAAAAGAATAATGTATTCTCTACATATATCTTTTCTTCTGTGCGGCTTTTCTAATCCTCTGGAGAAGAAAAGGGTGGGGGAAACATATGCCCCAGACACAAACTGAGCAAACTAATACTGCAAAATGTCCTTTGGATTGGAAACTGGACTCTTTTTTTTTTTAACATATTAAGATCAGTAAGAAAAAAATCATGCAACGAGCTATGATGTGAGCTTGCCACAACTCACACTTTACCTCTGTCCTCTACCCGACTGTGTCCATATCAAACCTCCAAATTCAAATACCAGTTAGTGGTTTCCAAGCAAAGATACCAGGCAGAGCTCACATATCCCAGCCACCACCAGGCCCAAAATGATAATCAGTTGAGAATGTTAATTGAATGCTGTAATTATAGTCAATGCATAATAGGCATTTCGCGCTGAGGTTGCACACTGCCAAGAAAATATTTACTTGGCTAACTCAAGTCCATGACCAAGTCTATTTTTTTTCACAACTGAAATAATGCTTCCATTTGGCATCACCAGACACGCCATCGTGGAGCATCCTGGATGTTGCAAACATAATAAAAATGTCTCTTTCACTATGCCCCATATAAGTCATATGCGTCCTTTCTCTGCAGGACCTATAAAGTCTATGAGTTCTTTGGTGTTCCTGGCTGGCTTTAAACGCCATCAGCTATTTATTAAAGATTCATTCGGGGATGAGCGGGAGAAGGGAGCGGGAAGAGTCTGGGACTTTTGTTCAGGTTTCTTATCTCAAAGCTTCTTTCACTAAATCTGTTTTTTTGCTTTGCACTGGATGCTTATTTCCCTTCAGATTGTCAGTCCATGCTGTTCACAGCGAAGCCTTTGAAATCGCAGGCTCACTGGCAAATAGCAAATGCTGCCTCCTGAGCCCCGGTCACCCATCTCGCCTCTGGCCATTGCCCTTGACCGGGAGGTGGCCTCAGACAATGGAAATGGTGGAGTCCTGTGATCTCACCTTCAGCTCCAGCTGCCCAGTTGCTCTCTAGGACACGTTGTTCGTCCACGCTAATCAAGGGCCCTTTCAGGATGGGAATCCTCGCCATTAGAGAAATCTCTTTCTTGCCCAAGCCCTGAGGTATCTCCCTTCCTCCCCATTTTCCTGGGATTTCACAGCATTGATGGGCTTGCTTCACTGTGTGTGGTTCAGGGCTGCAGCCTTTTCCTTGTTTCACTGGAGATGAAGGGTTTTCTTTCCCTCTTTTCTATTCGTGGTTGTTTTCAGGGTGTTTCTGAGGAGAGACGAGAACTACAAATGCCTTTATGCTGCCATCTTTAGCCAAAAGTCCCAAAGGCCTCTTTAAACCCAAACATTTCATTTATTTCTTCTCCTCTGTGTGGCGTGTATTTCTGTGAACACCTTCAAAGCCTGCCATGAATAAGCTAAGGGTCTGCGTACATAAAGTTGAAAATGACCCTGTTTTCCCAGTCGCCCCTTTCTACACTTTGATTTCTGCTTATCTCTTTGGAAGTCTCCTCGTCTTTTATTTTCTCTTTTGTCATTTCTCTCGCCCAATCTGGAAACCCTTCTCTTCTCTAAACAGAACTCAGAGATATTCTTTGGGGTCTCCCTCTTCTCCTCTAGCCAGAAGAATAAACTGTCCTTGTCGGATATGTGATTAGTTCTCTGCCTTCGTGGCCAAATTCCATAGGTTCCTACAGAGGTTTCCTCGCTGTCCGTGCTCTGAATCTCTGAACAAACCAGCAGAGGGGTGCGGCTCTCCCAAAACTCTCTCAACTGCTGCTGTGGAAACTGCTTCTTTCTGACCTTAACTGAGAGGGCTTCTGGGAGAACTGCTTTTAGGCAAGCCATACTGTGTCCCTTCTCGGCAGACCTGCTGTGTACCACAGACACGAGTCCCTACTTAGCGAAGAGCCCCCTCATTCCTCCCACCACATCCCCCCCGGGGCCGGCGAGCAGGGAAAGCATGGCATAAGCAACATCCTGCTCACCAGAACTCCCACCTGCTTCCTGCACCTGTTTTCTTGGGTTCCTGATCCAAAGGGAAAGAAAAGATGATTCAACCTTGCATGTATGTTTATCCTGCTGGTGGAATGTCATTAAATATGGAAAATCATGCAAGTAGGGTTCCAAAGAAATGGATCACTGGATCGATAATCCCCCTGGACTCGTCGTGTGTGTGGCTGAGAAATCTGGCTTCTTAAAAAAGACACTGTCACAACCCCGAGGAATAGTAGGGAAGATGAAGGCATGACCTGTCGCTGGTGTAAACAGAACAGGAGGTGTGAGAGCCTGGGATGTACTGGCAATAATTTCCACTAAGAACCTCCTATTCACAGCAACATGACATGTATACCTTGTCCCATCCCCAATAATCCTAGAAGCTTGTACCGCCATTTTATGCACAAAGATATTGAGGATTCTGGTAGAGAATAAAAGAGCTCAGGGGAGTATGAGCTCTTTCAGTATTTTTAAAGTGTGATTTAAAAATCACTGTTGGTGATTACTTGTTAAAAATGTCTTAGCATTTGACTTTGAGTAAGTCTTCTAAGAAGCCGC
>RJWJ010022849.1:0-26447 GCA_004363605.1 Indri indri | reverse complement strand
CTAAAATAATCAATTCCTTCGTTTTTATGATGAATATGATAAGGTGCACTTATATTATTTGTATATATAAAAGAAAAATCATTTTATAGTGATACTTTAGTGAAAAAATTAATCATATTATTAAAATACACACAAAAAGTTTATATCTGTACATGTATATATAGAAAGATAAACACTTATACTAAACATATTCAAGATAATTTAACCTACTTGCTTAGCTATAAAACTTACTAGCTCATTTGAACCAGCAATAATAACCATTTTACTTTGTAATACATGTGTTCTTGTTCTAAAGTATCAATATTATATTAAATTATTCATTTAATTCCTCTAAGTATACAATGATATATTGCCTAACTTAATATTAGCCTTTTTATTAGTTCAATAAAATAGTTCAATATCTTAATGTGTTCAATTAAGAAACACAGTTGCATTCATTCACAAAGGTACATTAAGTTTTACTGTGAACTCAAACCCCACTTGAACTTCCAAACCACAAAACATGAAAGTAAAGTCCACAGACATACAGTTCTTATTTAATAGCCATTAAGTAATTCTTTAGTATTCAAATCTGCTGATGAAATACACCAGAAAAATAACGAAACCTAAACTGCGTCAGTTAAATGAACTTTGTATTTTCTGGGCTCAAGACATTTTCATATTTAGGTATAGATCAGCTTCTACTTTTCTAATTACTAATAATAGTAATTATTATTATAATTCAAACTTATTATTTGTACTTGTTATTTTAAATCAAATGAAAACAGTGCTGTCCAATATGGTAGCCAAGAGCTACATGCAGTCATTCAAATTCAATGTTCAATTTATTAAAGTGATTAAAAGTCAAAGTTTCATTCATACCAGACATATTTCATGGGCTTGTCACAAGTGGATGATAACCACCATACTGGACAAAATAGAAACTACAATATTGCCAGCATTGTAGAAAGTGTTAATGGGCATCAATGTTATAGGGGATACAAGATGGAAAATGAGAGCCATGTTCAGGGAAAAGTAGAATGTACTTTACTTACACAATAGGAAAACAGTTCCTAGATAGTCGAATACATAGTTATAGATGAAATTTTCCTTCAATTATGTTTATCCTGAAACTCTTTTTAAAAATGTATTATTACACATACTCTTTGCAGTTTGGCACATTTTTCAACAGTATTTTGTCTATTTTATTGATAAATATGAATTCATTAACAAAATTAAGAAAATACAGAAATTTATAATGAAATAATCCTCAAAGTCCCAGTAATGAAAACAATCAATATTAATTTGTTGGAGTATTTTCTTTCAGAACTTTTCTTTGCCTAATTCAAAAACATTACTAATTTGCCTCTTACTTTATATAAAGTTTCAATTTTTTTTTTTTTTTACAATTAATGCTATATAAATCTCAGGTTAACCCACAATTTCTCAAAAAAAAATACTCTTGCCTGTCTTATGCAATTACAGTCAGAGTGTATATATAAAAGCTCAATACAGTTTTTTCATGTATAATTCTAATGTAATAATTATTCTATCAAATTAAATTTCTATAAACTACCAATTAAACTATTATCACTTCCCTGGTTATAACATAACATATTGTGAGAAAACACTAACATTTACATTGAGAAACGTCATTCAAAATCTGATTTTACCCACTCATGCATCCTTGGAAGGATGCCTATTTAAACCAATGGACTTTTCTTTAAATCTGTTCTGCTTATGAGAGATTAGTTTCTGGTCTTAGCATGTGATTTTCTACTCATTTTTCAGAATGCACTAAAAGTTAAAAGCAGCAATTTAAACGTTATGTCCCAAAAGTAAGAGGGATTACTACTTTTATATGAAAGGATGAAATGTTACAACAGGATTACTATACATGTTAGTGAGAGATAAATCCCAGTTGTGGCTAAATGGAACTTCGAATATTCTTTCATCTTTCACTAAGTATGTTTTGGGAATTTGACATGACACATTTGAATTTTAAAGAAGAAAGCAAAACCAAGACCTGAAACCATGTCAATGTAGCAATATACAGATACACAGTTCTAGAATCCGAATCAATATTGTAATGCAGGTCTGTTATTATATTTTTTATAAAACTAGAGGCATCTTAGTTTAATTTTCCCCATAAGCACTCCTGAAAGAAGACTATGCTATAGGTATATTTTTGGGAAGTGATCCAAGAAGTATAAGTGAAAGAGTAGAAAAAATTAACAGAGGGAAGAGAGAATGGTCTGTCAAGTGTGACTTTATGAGTCGTTTAATGAAGCGGGCAATGGAAACTCAATTTTCCTGGAATACCAGAAATACTATACAGAATGCACCTGAGAATTGTTCCAAGGAAAGATGAGGAAATCGGGATATTTAACCTTTGGCTTTTTGTGCTCGTTAACTGAGTGCTGATTTTGGCAACATTAATTTCCAAACATTTCAGGACGATGCAACTGGTAGACCTTAGCTAGCTCCTATGGTGCTGTAGGAAGCCCTCAGTCAGAGAAGCAGAAGCAGTGAGAGTACCCGAGGTGGAAAACCCCAGTATTTATAGAAAACACAGCTTCAGCTGAACTCAGAGTTGGCTGCGACAATACTGGCAGCGTAATTACTTTGACTTATGCAGTCTACCCATTGTCCCGTTCAAATGCCCTACACTGAGTGCTTTCTGTTATGGAGACTTTAAAGCAATGGCTAGCCATAATCTCTAAAAATGATATGAAACCGGAGGCTAGGTCCACAAGCTATAATCCCTGTGCAGAAACTATTTCCAAGGCTGTGGTTATTGTTTATCTCCTTTCTCAATCCACTATAACCCTCAGCTTTGACTAACACTTTAGCTGGTTAACTTTTGTCATCATGTTTTGAATCACCCAGAGGTAACCCAGTGAATCCTCTGAATTATAGACTCGGCAAAAACTGCTTAAGATTTCATAGGTAGTGGTATTGCTACTAGAGATTTGATAGGACACCTTTGGAATAAATTTTAAATGACAAGGTGTTTCATTGTGACCTCAAAATTCACAGACTCAAATGGAGTCAGTGGGTTGGCTATACCTCTGTCAATGGCTAAGATCTGTCTGTCAGAGAGTATGTGAAAGTGGTAACTAACCTCTCCTACTATCTATACATTTCAAGAAATATTACCTTTCCCTAAGGGAAACAGACTGTCATTCAGTTGTTGGGAAAACAACTGGTAAAAGCTGCGATCCCCAATCCACTGTCCAGGGGCTGCAGAGCTCCATGCTCCCACCACCATGGCTGTCTGTGGAAAAATTGTGTTCCATGAAACTTCCAAAAGTGGTTGGGTACCAACGCTTTAGAGTATAAGATATCGTAATTGGCATAAAATGCATTTATTCATTCTAATTTGATAGACATTTGGAGTTTTTTCTTTTTCTTTTTCTCTCTCTTTTTATTTATTTATTTTCTTTGGTATGGCTATTTAGGGATAGGATCAATATGAACATTCTTTTTCAGATCTTTTAGTAAAAATAAGCATTCAGTACAGAAAGAATGACAAGTAAAGAATGGTACTGCAAAACTGCTTATTGGATCAATCTGCACCCAGTCAGGAGAGAGAAACCACACAGTGATTTGAAAGGGAAAATTAAATAATTATTAATATAACAGGAGATTAAAGTAATGCAGGACTTTGCTAGTAAGAAGCCAAGTGAACTGTTAAGAATACAGAACAGCAGATATAAGGAGCTACTATTCCAAGGAAAAGCTACGTCTGTACTGGTGAGATCCAGGACATGCCTGTGGCCCCTGGATGGCAAAGTTGGTGCTGTGGTATCAAGCTAATGGAATTTGCTGGAAATCTGCCCTCAAGTGTGCCAGGGAAAGCTGTTCATGAGAAGCTTCTCTGGAAGCACTCTGCTACAAAATTGCCCAAATTGGGATGTGAGGGGGAACTGCTGGCCACTGGGTGTTGGCGGCCGCAATATGCTGCAGGCGCTAAGCCCCCTGGAGAAGCTGCAGGCAGTGCAGGAGGAAGCCAAATATGCTGCAGAAACTTACCAAATGAGCACATCAGAACCAGGAAGAAGAATTTTTCTCCCTGGGTCTTAATATCTCAGGAGCACCCTCCACTGAGAAAGCTTCATTGTTAGCTAGCAAAAGAAATATATTTAAAGGGCTCCATCCCTTTTAACAGAATAGGTAAAAGAATAAATTTGGAGCTTGGAGGCAATAAATTGATAACCAGCACACATACCTATGAAGAGTGAAATTAGGTGCTTTCATTTAATTTTGAAATATTTTATATTAACATAGAATAGATATGATTCCCTTTAAAGACCAAAACTTTTGACTTTTACAAATTGATTGTAAAAGTCATGTCTAATTTTATGCATCTAAAGTGAAAAAAAAAAACACAAGAAGTGAAATGGAATAACTTTTTAAATAGGACAATGGTGGCATTTAATTTTAAGAATATATTAATGAACTGCATCTAAAGATACACTCCTACTGATTTAAAATTGAACATGTGAAGGCAATTTGTTATATAACTTCAAGAACCACATCACCTTAATTATTACATTCTTAGTTCTTGACAGAAATTTTGTATTTGAAAAGATTGATACATTTTGACACTCTTCAAGCATTTTAATACATTTACTAAATATAATGTGTCAAAGGGTACTTGTCACAATGATTCTGAAATTAAATCAGGAACACTGAATATGCTCCAATCAGATTAGATTTCCCAAGTTTACTAAAACCAATTGTTAAAAAATCTAAAGTATTTTTCTAGGCACAATCACTAATAAACAATCTCTACAAGTGAAAAATAAACTGACAAACATTTCTGTGGGTGGGATACTTTTTCTTTTTTTTCTGGTTAACATAAAAGACAGTAAGTTGAAAGTTCATATATGGGGTATTAAAGTTTATTGTATAATAAATTGGTCTAGGTTTTAAAATCACTTCATATTTTAGTATCAGAAACACACCAAACACTATATTATGTTATGTTCACCAAATATATGCCAATTCTACTATATCCTCAGAAGTTTTATTGCAGCCATTTATATTTTCCAGTAAGACCTACATCCTTTTGACATGAACTTTGGCATTTATCACAATTTATTGCACACCAGAAGAGGCCATGCAATTATTTTCCAAGAAAAGAAAATTAACAGAATAAAAACATTAATTTATATTTTTGTAGATATTTCACCCTGAATTATAGACTCACACATGTTGAGGGAGAACTTATATGCAAATTATAACAACATTTTTGTTGTCATCCTCAGAAGACTAAATCCAGCCTTCGTTTTCAACAACTGCCTTAACATAAAGATGCTCTAAATTATGCAAAATATTTCTCACATTTTCTAACAAATTAAAATAATAATGTGCTACGATTACAGTGACCATATAACTCATTGTCTACATTGGATATATTGCATAGTGAACAAGAACACAGTTACTAATTTAATCTTGACGCTGAGTATAAACAACTTCTCTGGATATACTAGACACACAATTACTCTACCTCTACACTCTCTTAATATGAATGCTCTGTTTACGCACTTTTTGTTTTTGTTTTTTTACTTGTTTTTGAAACAATCTGTGTTGCATTTTAGATTTAAAGCAATTTGGAGGTTAAAATAAAATTTCTAGATTGTTTTTATGACTATAGATTATAGAAAATGTGTCCACTTTATAAGTTTAAATTTTTCTACTCTGCTACTATAAAAAAAGTAAAACAATTACATTATTGTGTTATGCAGATCCTGTCTTTTTTTTAAAAAAAAATCAATATGTAATTGAATTAGATGCCAAATTTGTAAAAATTCTGGCAGGAAATTGATAATAAACATTAATTGGTAATTGAATAGTATTTATTGAAAGGATGGTTATGAAGGTGTGGGTAGGACTAAAAGAACCATCAAAGGATGCTGAAATACACAATATCTAACAATACTGGGGAACTTATGGCTGAGCAATAACAGAGAAGGGACAACCATAATAAATTCCCCAGCCAATCTTTTCTCCTACTTTTTTATCAATTGTTGATGCCATCCATTGATCAATATCAACTAGAAGCCAGTGAGCAAGGGAGCCCAAATAGGACACTTTGATGATGTCAGCCTCTCAGGGCATATAGAAAGATAAAGAAAGGTGGAGATTAGATTTAGAGAACAAAATAGAGAATATTCAACACACATGCTGAAATAAGTCACCTTTCTCTCAAAAAAAAAAAAAATGGCTAGATCTACTTTTCCAGATTTACATTTATAGCCTGTAATAATCCCTCAGCCTAAAATATTGAGATTATGTATATATTGTTCAATATTTTTAAGTTTGCATGTAAAATTAACTCCCGCTGATATTTGCTTATTTTTATTTTATCTTGGAACCCATCATAGGTTTTTTTGAGTAGTTGCAGCAGTAAAGTTTCATCCGGAAAAGTGTGTGTGAAAATAGGATAATTGATGAAAGTTAAGTAAATGAACTACTTGCAAAGTTATGAATAAGGAAAAGGAAAACTGACAAAGGGTAGCAAGGTACCTGGTCTTAGCAGAGGGAGGTGAAGGAAGTAGCCATATAACCTGAAGAGGCTATCTGGCATGTCCCCTCCAGTAGAGGGCCATGGATAACCCATGGTGATAGGTAGGGAAACATCCCAGGTATTAAGTGCCCTGGCTCTACTCTCCTCCCATTTTCTGGTCTCCTGCTGATTTCTGGCTGACTGGTTCAGCCAAGTGACTGAATCTAATGAGAGTCATAGGGCAGAAAGTTCAACGACAGCTTGCATAAAGCTCAGTGTCTTAAGTTACAGGCAGGATGAAAAAAGATGAAGAGGAGATCTGGAAGGGCAAACAGAAAATATGTAGAATGATATGTGTTGCAATTCCTAGTTTCTATTTTAAATTTCCTATTAAGAGAGAGATATTGAAATCTGGTAATTTTCTTTAAAAATGTTATAATTTTCCAGAGAAATATCAGCTAGGAAGACTAATAATACTCTCACATTAGACCATGATAAAATCATGTGCTTTCAAAAATAGAAGTGAGAGAAGTCTCATAGAAAGTGATGTGGAAACATTGGAAGTTGGAGACAAAGAATAAATCTAAAATTAAAGAAGCTATCCAAATTCATTTTAATAAATACCCATTATTATGACAGGTAATTTCAAGTCTTGTCTCTTGTAAAAATGTGATGGACATTGAAAGTTGTCTGGCTTAGTTTCAAGTATGTTTGAGAGTGAAATTCTAGACCTTGACAAAGTTTAATGACCACTAAATTCTGGCGTAAGATAGTATCTTATTAAAACGATGTGAAAATCTTGTATTATTTTCATACTCTAAATATTGGGTTATTTTTTATTTTTCTGAAGAAATGTTTTTAAATGTTTTTCTTATTTAATTAATGTTTTTCTTTGAAGCATATTTTCTTTTTCAATAAGGAATTTAATATGTATCTTATTTATATATGATTCATATTATGTATATTAGAATACTATTCAAACTTACTACTGAAATGTAGAGAACAGAGCAGGAAGCCATGCTACATTTAATATGAAGTGAAGATAAATATCACAAATACGATGTTCCACATTGTGTTTACAACAAAATATCAGCCTCATAAAAATATTACCAGTGCTTAGAAACTATAGTTAAAAGTCTGAAATTAGAATGAGGCTTTGGATACTTTATTTTATTATGTTACATTCTCTCTACTCATCTATTGAATCAACATCCAGACTTACACATTTATTATATATTTTATAAAGAATTCACTATATATATGTGTATATATGCATATATATGCACATATATATATTTGTATACTCAATTCAATAACAAAAACTTGATAGTATGGTCCTAGGAATAATTAATTATTTCATTAGCCCATTCTAAAATTCAAAATTATTTGGTATGGAAAAACAATCAAAAAATATAATGATAGGCCGGGCACGGTGGCTCACGCCTGTAATCCTAGCACTTTGGGAGGCCGAGGCGGGCAGATTGTTTGAGCTCAGGAGTTCGAGACCAGCCTGAGCAAGAGTGAGACCCCGTCTCTACTAAAAATAGAAAGAAATTAATTAGACAAATAAAACTATATAGAAAAAATTAGCCGGGCATGGTGGCACATGCCTGTATTCCCAGCTACTTGGGAGTCTGAGGCAGTAGGATCGCTTGAGCCCAGGAGTTTGCGGTTGCTGTGAGCTAGGCTAACGCCACGGCACTCACTCTAGCCAGGGCAACAGAGTGAGACTCTGTCTCAAAAAAAAAAAAATATATATATATATATAATATAATGATAAAAAAAACAGCATCTTAGATTTTAAATTCCTTCAAAAATATACATATATATTTTAATTTTGTCTGTATAAATAAAAAAAAGATTGTAAAAAAATTTGAAGCATTTTCTCCATAGATAATTGTATTAAATTAAAAAATATATATAGTTTTAGTCTTGAGAACCTTTCATGATTGAAACATTCTGATACAAATTTTAATATTCTATTAATGTTGGACTTAAAGATTTCTATTTTAAAATGTCAGAATTTGCTTTTCATATATTAAAATGTAGGTGGTTGTGAAACATCTAGCTCATCTCAGCACAATTCATCTGACCTGGAAAGAAACTAGTACTTAGTAATGAGACAAAGTACAAACATAATTAAATTATCAACAAAATAATGTAATATGTTTACATTTATTTTTTTTCAAAAGTGGCAAAAAGTACAAATGAATCTATCTTTTAAAAATTCTTTAACTTAGGCTTCTCACATTCTATTAAATGTAGTGCAAAGATTCATTAAATTGACCGTTCTTGTTCAGTCAATTAAGTTTATTTTAGTAAAAATAAAGCCTTACGTAGAAACTTCATAGACAACCCTACATGGTGGGAAAATAATGAATAATAGTTTGATACTGCGTTCAAAAATAGGTAAATTGAAATTTGATATCTTTGTATACATAATCACATTAAATCTCTGAATTAACATGTCCCTTATACTTTCTTTCCAGATTCAGCTGCTTAAATGTAGCTTGTTCCTTCTCGTATATAAAAATGACCACACACACACACACACACACACACACACACACATTCAGGAACTTTCACATTAAATTATAAACATACACATATATAATAATATGATGATACATATATTAATTACACATGTACTTATTTATTATTTAATAAAAATTGAGTATATAAGTAAATAAGAACAACTAAGCAAATAAAATAAAGGAACATTAATGCCATTTAGTTTAATATACTACTTTCTGAACAAACCATAAACTCTATGGTAATTTTATTCCACATTCCTTTTTTGAATAATGTTTAAATTACATAAATTTTTATGAATCTGTAAGGGGAAAGACTATTTTAAACAATTCCCAATGCTGGCAAATTAGCATAAGTGATTTAATTTATTTCTTTATCTTTATACTTGGAACAAATAGGAGCAATCATACTAACATTTCTGCTGTGAAACAAATTGTCACACTAAGTGGTATAAATTAAGATTCTAAACTGTCTCAGATGAATGTGGGTGAGGTCTTGCTACCAAATAAATTCAGATTAGAGCTCACTTTGCTGCCAAATTAGTTGTGAAAAGGCTTTTTGATTTTCAAGTTTGTTTGTTTCAACTTCTGTTGGAATTGCAGATGAATGATTATAAAATCATTAATAATTTATCTAAAAGGTATTCAATGTATCCTCATAAGGGGTGAAGAAATTACCCCATGGAGGTTAACTAAATTCCCCAAATTAACATAGCAAAATAATGAACTCAGGATTAAAACAAGACAGTAATTTTCAGAGGCCAAGCTTTTAACCACCAGTTTATGCTCCTGAGAAAGTTCATTGTGAAGCTTTTGTGGAATGAACCATTCACGTTTCTTACAGTCACTGCTATATGGATAGTCCTTGACGAGTGTAACTTCTTCCCTCCTTTGTCAACTCTCTTTCTCTTTCATCAGAGCTACCCTGATCACCATCCTCTGGCTGTAATAAATCAATTCTTCACAAACATGACCTAGACCCTATCGCTTTGTGTGGCCATACTTGAACATTTTGACAGTTTCATTCTGCAATCTTATTATACATGTGCTTTCTTTAACTTTGGCATCACCGAGCTCCACTTATTGAGGTTTCAGTCATTGGGTCACTGTCCTAGGGCTCCATCAACTTCTAAATATTAATGTAATCACCAGTTTCAATTTAGAAAATGATTCTGAAACCATGAAGGGAAAAAAGACGAGAAAATAAACCAAGTGAAAAATATGGGCTTTCTAGATAAGGAAGGAAAAGTAAGAAATAGATGATTCTCCATTTGTAAACAGTGTCCATATTTCATAAAAATTATTTTGGGTCTCCTCACTAAAAATCTCAGAGAATTGAGAGACCCATGCAAATATTTTGATTCTGTGAAACACTGGTTTTAATTATAACTGGGATAAAGGCAATAAGTTTAGAAAATTTAAAGGTGCAAAATTGCCCATAATTTATATAAAATGTGCCTTTTAAGCTTTGTTAGTTATATTTTCAATAATATATTTTAAATGTAGTCATGTATATATATTTGACTCAAAATGAAAATTTTGACTTAAAGTTTATCCTTTAGCCAATGTCTCTTACTGATATGAATATTTGATAAAATGTATTTCAACTCTAAGCTATTAAAAATCATTTAATAACTTTTTTGTTTGTTTTCCAAGTATGCAACATTTCTTTTATTTCAGTCAGAGACTGAACACACTGTGAAGATCCATAATGAGCTTCACTAGCTTCCCAATTTTAGACTATACACAGTATAGAAATCCTGATCATTAATTTCTGTACAGGAAGCATTACATGGTCACTCCTTAACGTCAGCTGAATGTTTCTTGTACATTATGAGTGCTATTCTAAACCATTTCTGATGTTAGAGTCATTAGAAAACATTCATCTGAAAATGAGATATTAGGAAAAACTTAATAATGACAGATAATGAATGAGAAATGCATGATAAGCAGAAAATTTGATTTGGACACAATCTTTCATTCAAGCCAGACTCAGATTTCACTTATTTGACATTCTTACGAAATAAAACTATGGTTTCAGAAAACAGATCAATAGTTGCCAGTGATTGGACATAGGGAAAGGGATTGACTACCAGGGGGAAGAGGAAATTTGGGGGAACAATAGGTCCCCATTTTGTTTGTGGTAGTAGCTACATGACTGTATGCATTTGTCAAAACTCAGAGGAGTATGCACTAAAAAGGGTGAATTTTATTATATGTGAATTAAATGTTAATTAAAAATTTAGATTCTTTCTTAAACTGGAAATTAGGTCTAAATGCTAGTTTATATCTAGATTAAACATTTCAGCAAGAATGCTTTGGAGGTGATATGGTATGTCTCACATACCATCTCCTCTACAGGCATATAATGTCCTATTAGGCAAAATTTAATGAAAACAAATTTTGAATTCTTGCTTGCTTTGATTCCTGTCAGATCTCTCCATTATAAAGATATTATTTCCTCTTGCAATTGATAAATCATCTGTTTGCTGATACTTTGTTATCTTTCAAATACGCTGTTAATCAACATTTTATCTAATGGTTTCAATATATATCAATGGCTATCAATTGAATCAATTAATTGTGCTTATCAATTCATTATTTTCTGTAGTATATTATTTTTCATATTTATTAGCTGACATACTTTATCTACTCAATTATAACTGAATCTGAATTTTTTGTTTTTTAAATAGGAAGACCTAGTGTCTAATTATTTCCTTTTCAACTGCCAGTTTTCAAAATGAGGAGTTAAGTTCACTTCTAATGATGGTATTTAAGTTTCTCTCTTTCTCATATCTTTATGGACTCATAGATTCCATTTATCTAACACTAAGCAACTAATTACAGGTATTTTTTGTATTGATAAAAAAATTGTCACAAATGTGGTCAGCGGGAGCCTTACGAAGCTGGCATCTGTACTCTTGACATGCTTCCAACATTCTTTGCCTATTTATGTGTACTATGACACAATGCGTGGCAGACTTATATTATATTTCCCCTTTTCCAGTAGTGGAATCAAACATTTACCAAGCTACCTGTTACTTTTTGTGGTACTAATATTTAGAAATAAGCATTTGAGTTCTTGGGGTACTAAACTACTGGAGTTTCATTGCAACTAGTTACACAGTTGTACCAGAGCAAAAAATACATTTTTAAAATAATGCATCAATTTATACTTACCATTCAAATTTATTCTTCGGAGGTTATCCATAATTTTATATTTGTACCTTTTCCCCCTCTTATCCTAAAATTTTGGTTTTTAATAACATTAACATTCTTGCTTATTTGTTTTATTTTTAATAAATATAAACTATTTTTCTGGGTAGTTATAATACTAATTTGGTATAGAGTTTAGTTCTTTCACTATGAATTGTGATTTTAGCACTTTATTCCTTTCTATTTAAATTTTATTTTGAATGTGTAAACATTTACAGGTATGAAATCAAGACAATATAAAAAAGTATACTCTGAAAAGTATCACACATTTTCCTATTCTCTTCACAATATTCTTACCTTATATAAAACCACCTTTTATAGTTTATGCAAACTTTTCATTATTTTCATTAGAATAATGTAAATATTTTAGGGTACATATTATTTAACCATGTACACTCTTAAGTATTTTGCTTTTTTCCCTAGGCAATACATCCTAGAGATCATTCCTTATAAGTATAAAGACATTCTCTTCATTTTGAATGGTTACTTACTACTATATTGAATAGATGGACTGTAGTTTAATAAATTCCATATTTAGAGACATTTTTGTTATTTCCAATTTTTTGGTATTATCAACATTGACTCAATGTGTTTAAAGTTTTATATTTGTGGAGAAGAGTATTCAAGGTAAATTGTCAGTGATATGAATACTGTGTTAACGGCTAACGGCCTAAATCATTTTGGTAGAGTCTGGCAAATCCTCCATAGGGACTGTATATTTTTCCATTTCCATAAGCAATAGATAAGAATGTCTGTTACTTTCACGTTTAGTAACAGAAAGTTTATCAGATTTTATGTTATTTTTAATATCATAGATAAGAAATGAGAAACCAGTGAATTTTGAATTTGTAATTCTACAAGGAAGACTTCCTATGTGATTCTAAATGATCCTAAGAGGAATCACCCCAACTTGGTTTTCATTTATGGGGAACCATCTCTTCCAGTATTTTCCCCATTTTTCTCTTGGATTTTATATTTTTTTTTCTTAGCACACATACTATTTTACAAAGATTAGATCTTTGAAATAAAAGTTGCAATGTTTTTACCAGTTCTTAAATTTTTTTTTTCATATTGTTGACCATACACGGCTATTATAACTTATATCACAATTTTCTATTATAACATCTAAAAATATAAAATTCTGATCTTTTATTGTGAGAAACTCAGAACAACCAGACAGCAGACATAACTTCAGTGGAAACCTGACTTTATCCTCTGTTACAAGTACTCCCATGACCACCACACTACAAGAAATGTATGTCTAATATTTCCAGACCAAAAATGGTGAGAATGGTAAGAATGGAGAAGTGTTCCTCCTACTTCTAACCTCTTGTTCCTAAGCCTATCTTTTCTACCTGTCAGAGACACAGCACCCTAAAACGACCATGAGTTCACAGTTATACTACAATTTGAAGGACAGTGTCCTAATCTTGCCAGGTACCATCTCCTGCCTCCTGCCTTAGTTATGCCTTTAAGTAAACATTTCAATGTGCCACTAGGTTAGCAGCTTCCTGATGAGGTATGTAGTATGTTAAGACTAGTGGATCCTGTAGTCACCCCAGAGCTCCGTGTATGTTATATTTACTGTTGCTCCTTCCTACCCATGATATCCAACTAAGACATAGACTTATGCATATCTGTGCCTCAGATAATTTCTCCCTCTAAAGCAAGTGGTTGATAGGGAGTGTTTCTCAAACCTATCACCAATGGGAGAATATTACTATTTCACATAAACAATTTTCTCAAATGGCATTGACAGAGTAATATAATATTTTTAATAATTTATATGATAATAGCCTTATTTTAACCTTTTATTTTTATTTATATATTTTGACATTAGAAAATGATCAGAGTTGTTAAAAAGGGAACTAAGATCATAATGTTATCCCCTACTGTTTTGGAATCATAAAATCATATGAAAAATTTTTTGAGAGTTAATAACTCATTAAAGCAAAAGAGAATTTTAGAAAATCCTCCTTTTAACCAATGGAATACCCTCTCCCCATGTAATCAATAACCTAAGAAAAGTGTTACTTAGATCATAGCAATGGGATAGAATTATTTTATAAAAAGAGGAAGAAAAGATAATTTACTCTAAAAGCGGAACATAATGTGTAAACAAAGCACCTTACTTACTGTATTTTTCTTTTTCCTTTCTGCTGACTTTCAAAGTTATGTACAGAAAACAACTGATAATATATGTAATAATTCAAATGATAATAGCTAATATCTATATAACACTTATTCATTATTCTAGTTATTTCTTCACTAGAACTATAAGAGTTATATAGATTATATATGAATATTATATATCATTACATATATATTTATTTAAATATATATTTAAAGAGCTTGGCTGGAATGAGGAGGTCTATAGATATTATTCATATTATTGATTTTTTCATAACAATATTATAAGTATACTATCACCATCATCTCCACTTAAAAACTGAAAAGTTAAGACCCAAGGTCAAAGCAAACAGTGAGTGGATTAGCTGGAAATAAACCGAAGTATGCTATATCCAAAATACTTATTTTTAAAGACTGTGCTGAACTGCCAAATATCCCCTTCCAAATAAAATCCAACCACATATGTTGCAAATCACAAGAGCCAAATATGAGGATTGGTTCATCTATTAGTGTGGAATTCCTTTGTGGAAAAGATGGCACTGCTATCCGTACTGTAACTGCTGTTACAGTAAGAGTATGGGAAAAAGAGTATGGTTAAAATCTGGGCCACTTACCTAAACTCAATTTTCATGACACATGCTCTTTTGATGGTTGATCAATTATATAATTTGTGTATAATAAACATTATGGCTTTATTTTTATGCATTGATTATGTAAGTTACCCAATCTGCAGCTTATTTAAATGAAGTTTGTACGTTATCAGTTGCCACCAATCTATGAGAAATCAGTTCCTGTTAACACTCCCCAAATTGAGCATCAAAAATATATTTCCTATGTCTCAAAACATAAGCCACTTAGAATGATATTGAAGGAACCACTCGCTAATGGTATCAACACATTGCTATCAATAGAGCATTAATGTGTCTACCTAGAGCACCTATTCTCCAATAATGCATATTGAGTTTAAAAGATCTCTAAAAGATAATAATTTAACCCTTAGGAATTGCTCTAGTGGGAATTCTTTCTGGTTCAATGGGATTCTGATGGAAAAGGCATTTTTTGCCAGGATTATTTTTTAGTTTGTGTATCTAGTCAAAGATTAAATATTTGAATTTTAATTGAGGCAGATAAATATTTATACAAATCACTCTAAGAGACTTTATTCTTCTATTCAAACCCGGAAGTTGGAAATGGAGTTTCCTCTCTGCTATGTTTTCTTTGGTGGCAAGGTTGCATTTGAGCGATGACAGGGCAGCACTGGCGTCCATATGGCTTTGGGGAGAAATGAGTACTTCAAGTTGAATGGCTCACTGTGGTCATGAAGACATTATTACAGTATTTATTATGAATAAAAGTGCAGTTAAAATTGGGTTCAAAATACCACATAGAGAAGATTCTTTCTAATACATCAAAAGAGAATTGTAAATCTTTTAATCTAGGATATAATTAAGTGTTCATTACAAGAAGTGAAAATTAGAGTAGCTATGCCCTATAATTATTAGATTTTGAGATAAATGATAATTATGATTTTTAAATTTGCAATGGATATTGGAAGAAGAAAGTCTCAGAACGGTATATAGATAAGAAATGTAAGCTTAAAATTAAAAATATATATCAAGACTCGGTGTTTTACTTGGACCTTAAATTCAGGATTCTAATTTACATCTTCTTATCTCTCAGTTGTATGTATGCCTTTACTCTGTTAGATATTAATTTATAAGATGAGGAAAAAAACAGGCTTAGAGATGTTCAGGAACTGGGCAAGTTTCCCAAGCAGTATAGCATGGGACTGGTGCTCTTGAGAAAGGTTTGCCTTAGTTACCCTGATTCCAAGTTCGTGTGCTTGACAGCAAGTTTTACTCTTGTGTAAAGCTCAGGGTTTCCAACCTATTTCTCTCCTAAATATATGATTTTTCTGCAAGTTTATAACCCCTTCATAAGTTATGACTTTCTCTGAGTCATTTTTCTTTTCTTTTTTTTTATGAATACATGTACCTTTGCCTACATTTATGCTTTTACTTTACACTTTGCACATATCAGATTTTCCCAGTTCTGTGTCATATTTCATCCCAACTGACAATTGGAAATTGATACATTTGGTCTCCAAAGTCACCATCTTCATTTTAACTCTTCCGATTAATTCTCAACCTAGGAAGCTGACCTATACGTACTGCATCAATAGTCTCCCTTGGCTTTTGCTTCTGAGAAAGTGTTGCCAAAAGAGAGTCCCACATTAGCAGGAAAGAGGAGAATGAAGTAAGAGTATTCACCCCTTGACACACTCCCTGCAGGTTACTGTGGCTGGCTGTGTTCCACGCACGTAATCACAGCTCCTCTCAAGGGCATCCTGCTATTGACACTTTACTTTTCAATTCCAATAACTACTTTTTGCTCTGTTCTATGGTCTTTTGGGGCTTGGATACCTAAAACCTATTACCACATCGGGGGGCCTGCATTATCTTTTACTATTTTCCCATACCTACTCCTAATGGTATAAATGACTCTTAAAAAAAAAAAAAAAAAAAAAAAAACCTTAAATGATCCTAAAATGTGTGCCATTTGTTTCTCATAGGACCATGCCTTATGCACATAGTCCACAATTTGGCCAAACTAATGCAATAATAATTGTAAATGGTGGCATAATTCTCAATTTAAATCATTGATAAGTTATTAAAGCCTATACTATACCAAATGAGCAAATGGGTAATTGTTACATGAAAGATAATTTATTAATGGTAGAAGAAAAACTGGCTCAGTGGTACACAGAATTCATTCGAACAAAAATGAATAGAAAATAGTTACCCAAGTAAAATGAATTAATATTAATTAGACATATTCGTATTCCTGCAGCCTTCCTTTCCTGTGTCCTGACTTTTCTCATAATTAGTTCCTAAGCTGTGATCCCAAGGATGTGGAGCACATAAAAGTGAATGAAAGTTTATCACAAACCAATTTATGTTCATAATTACTTGAAAATAGAAATGATAAGCAAATGGTCTCTACTGGCACAATGAAACACCTACTCTGCTGAAACCATTTTCCAAGCATTTCTTAAAATTGTTTTAACTAATGTCAGATGACTTATGATAGTTTATTAATAACTACAAACATAAAATACCAAATGAGCCTTTGCCAAGAAAGTAAATCAGTGAATCTAAATGTGATTTATTGTTTCAATTGTGTTACCTGCATTTATAAGAGCTAAATGTAAATGGGCTACTTTGGGATACTAAATAAAACTGAGTCAGTCCTCATGTTCTATGTGAAGCACAGTTGTGAGCCCCTCTGACTGACATGTTGATTTCCTCTCAGTAAGGGTGATATAATTAATGTGACCTTTTGATAAGGTGGGAGATATAGGGTGAGACAAGTGCTCTCTAGAGAGCTATTAGCAGCTTCTGAGCAATTTGCTAATAGTAGAACTACCTTTATTAAAATCATACAGTTAAAAAGATAATTGACAACCATAATAATAAGTATGTACGGGGAAAGAAGAGAGCATAAAGTAAAGTAAAACTGTTAATTACTTAAAAATTGATAAACCTTCAGTGCTAAGTAAATTGTGATTTAGGAGCTCTGGCTTCGAAATACAATAAATAATAAGCCTGCAAGAAATTTGTAGCTGTATCCTGTCTGGAAAATTAGGTGGCTTTATTTTTACCATCACATAGCATTTTTACTAAAGAACTTTCAAAATAATTTCCATCTACATTCAGCTTCAGATACAGTGATATTTGCATGTAGTGAAGACATGAGCCTCTTTTTACACTCTACATTTTAAAAGCACTCTTTATATTCCAGGTCTACAAAACCTGCCACATGATATATGTGAAGTGGGTTCACCGTGCACTGGTTACTGACTTCTTTGAGTCCAATGAGATAGAATACCCATACACAAGTTACGTAAAGCAGGTTGATTATTTACACATTGGCAGTAAAGGACGATAAAAGCCTAGGATTCATTGCCATCCAGTCCCCCAATGTTCAGGCAAACTGCCCATGGGGGCACGAGTCCCATCGGCATGTGCCCTTCTTGCACCACAGCTGAGAGACCCCTTGGGTTTTATAGCTTGGGAGTTTTATGACATAGTGGCATAAAACATTTGACGTCATGTTTCTAGGGGGAACAGGAACAGAACCTGGGCTGCTTCAACCAGTTCCTCCCTCACCATAGGATGTTACATTCCTAGCAGATTCTACAGTTATTTTTGCGAACTACAAGTATGAAAGGATGGGGACGGTTGGGTGGGGAAAGAAGTGGATTGATCCAAGGCCACTAAGGGAACAGTCCTGCAATATACTTTGAAGTTAATCTATGATGATAAGCAAAGACTGATAAAACTGTAGGTGTACTTAAAAAGCACATTTTATCCCAAAGTAAAAATAATGTTGACATAAAAATAGTTTAACGATGCATTATCTATCAGAATTCACCATTATGTCCACTAGATCACCAGAAGATCTCTGTACATCCAGACTGCCTTATTTAATTGCTGTTTTTAATTAATTATGATAATCAGTAAGCTCAATGCATGATTGCTAATTGGAAGGTTACGATGAGAAGAGGATGGTTTAGAAAAACGAGAAACTAGAGAAGAGCTGAAAAGATCAGATTAAAACATTGATACTGTTATGTTTATTTTTCTTCAAAGTAAACATGTTTCTAATCAAAGTGTATATCTTGATACTTCAGGAGAACAAATATCCACATTTGCATTTGTCAAGAATCATGATGGTAATAAAGGAAACTTTGAATGATTATCCTTAGCCATCCAAGTTATTGTATTTCTAATTCCCAGGCATATGCGCACCAAAGGTTGGTTGAGCTTTTGATAACAAGGTGATTCATTTGTATAGGCTGTAGTTGTGTTCTTATGGGATGTGCCAGGTAAATGAGCAACTTTACTAGAACTATTGATCCCTTTCATGTTGTACAGTAACAAGGCCACCTGATATTATTCATTAAAGACACCCTGGAATAAACTAGCTACTGCATCTGAATTATTATTTTATATGACCTGGAAAGGTAGAAAATGTATAATTATGTTTCATGACTAAAGAACAAAATGTTATGTCCTTAGTAGAATTCTCAATGACATAGAATTTAGAAAGTTGAGTGAATGAATTTATATTTGAGAGTAAATCTAGAAATGGGGCTATAAAATGAGTAGAATAAATATGGTCTGAGGAATCTATGATTTCCTTATAGTCATGGGCTACTGGAAGATCCTCAGAAGAACCAGATTATTTGAAATTGATATGTAAGTGGAACATAGGAATGAAAGTGCTTAATACACATCTCCTAGAATGTTAAATTACTCATTGGAGGAAGTTTCAAAACCACTTTAAAATCTTTAAATATCCTATAACTTGGCCTAGCTTAGATATACCAAAAAATTCAAGATGTATGTCACAAATTTTTACTTTTGTTGTCACATCTTATATTGCTTTCTATTTCTTTTAAGAAATTTACTCTTATTCAGTAAGTTTAAAATGGCATTCAGGGCAGGATCCATGTAACATATCATTTTAATATATCATAATATCATAAAATTATTCAAAGGGGATAAATCAATATGACAAGAAAAAATAGTGGTCCTTCCCCATATTTTTTCTTATCTTTGTATGGAGTAAGAGAAAGATAATATGTTATAAATATATTAATATAAAAAGTAAGTATAATTATATAGTGCTGCTCTATAAATTAATTTAGGGTCCATAAAAACTGCTAATTTCTACAAGCAACTTTCTTGTACTTTTTTCAAGTAATTTCAGAAATATCATACCATACAGATAAATATATTTTAGAGTTTCCCATAATTATTATTATATTTGATAGAATTTCAAACTGCCTCAGTTGATCTAATTTAGCCTTTTGGTTCACTTCTAACTTATCAAAAATGTATCTCATTACTACTGCAATGTACACAACTAGGCTGTCTATAATGTTCTCTAAAGGTGTCCTGGTAAGAAATGGATGATTAATGCTTCTGAAATAGTCAATTTGCTCTAAGCAGTAGATATTTGTATTAGAAAGAAGAGCAAAAAGGAGAGAAGTAAAAATAGTTTTCCTTACTGTGAAATTCGCAGTTTATTATTGGCACTCAATTTTAATTTCACTTTGAAAGTGGGCAATTATAAATTACAGGATGTGAAGTTTGTGAGGCATTGATCAACTGAAACTCAGTGCATTATGCAGTAAACCCTTCACCTACTGTATGCATAAGACAAATTATGGTTTCTTGAGTATGTCATATTCTATTAATATATGGAATTAATACCTTGATGGGTTATGATATTTTAATATTTCATCATGTTGCTGACTCATCTAAAACTGAATTTATGTTAACTGATAAATAACACAAATACAGGTTTCCATAATAAACAACAGTAATCACATGCTAAAAGGTCAACACGATCTGACACCTACAGTTGCCAATTTCTTCATAAATGTTTAACACAAATGTTGGTTAAAAACAAACCAACCGAAAACTGTAAAACAAAAACAACCCATAATTTCTACAGCTGGATTTGGCACTCAATAGAATGCTCCTTTAGTACCAGAACTTCCATAAACAATTTATTCGGAACACTTTAAACAGACACAGAAAACCATTTGAAAACAGCACCTGCTAATAGCCAGGACACACACATTCACACGTACAGAGAATGAAAAATGTCAACAATATAAAAATACTTCTCCACATAGCACCTGCTACACATCAATGTTTCAAATACTAACGATGCAAAGATAATTAGGACTGATTTTCCAATTAAGATAAGGTGACAGTTTGTTGGGATAAGCATATTTAAACAAATAAAGGCATACAATGTATTGAGGAATAAGTAAAGTGTACTTTTATTGATTTTGGAGATTAGAAAACTGAAGATATTAATTTTTTTTAAGGCAAAACCATTAGAATCCTAGTTTAGTATTATAACTCCATCATACTGAATTTCTGGTTTGGTGGAGAAGGAAAAATACCTTCACATAATATGGTATAAGATAGAGCAACAATAATGAGAAACCAATACAGAATGGGGATAGCAATGAATTTAAGGGTTCTTAGTTCTGAAAGGACTAAGATTAATACTGAATTCGTTGAGGAATGATTTTAAGAAATTACATAAAGTGAGCATATATGATTTGTGGTTGATCTATAATTTATATGAGCCATGGTACAAAGAGGATTTAAAGTGACAGGGACTTAAATGATTAGACAGAGTTAGAGAGGTTATACCTACAGGAAAATGTAGTTCAGCTATTCAAGACAAAGACAGATTGCATATCTTGTCCTACCTGTCAATGTCCCTTTCTCTCCTGATGTCTTCACTCCCCCCAACACATGTAATAAAGTTTGATAGGAAAAGTTTCCACAAGAGAAAAATTAAGTCCCATTGTATATTATGGAGTATCTGTGCTCTCAATAATGAGAATATATAATAAACATATAAGTGAGAAATAAATCCGGAATAAACAAGAATTTTTAGAGTTTGAAATGGATTTTCTCTATGCTGTAGCAGAAGGACTTATATTAATCACTGGAGAGTAGAGAAAGATCAGCAAAGGGGCAATGAAATTAGTGCTCCTAATTTCCAGTAATGGTATGTGAGATAAGAAAACCAACTTCCCCACTATAAACAAATTCAACCAAGTCAGTTTGCTGAAATATTTAAAACATTTTATAGATACTGCTGAACTAAATAGTGAAGAAATATCATACTCCAGTTAGAAGCCATTTTGATCACAGAACTTTACTGACCATGTCATATTTGAATTATTTAAAAAATGAAAAAAATGTGATGGTTAATGTTAGATATCGCTGTGACTGGATTAAGGGATAGGCAGAGAGCTGGTAAAGCATAATTTCTAAGTATATCTATGAGGGTGTTTACTGAAGAGTTAGCATTTGAATCACTAGACTGAATAAGGAAGATCTGCACTTACCTTGGGCAGCCACCATCCAAGAAGCTGAGTGCCTAAATAAAACACATGGGTGGATGAAAGATGAATTCGCTCACTCTTTTGAAGCTGAGCATCCATCTTCTCCTGCCCTTGGACATCAGAACTCCAGGCCTTTGGACTCGAGGTCTTGCACCAGTGGCCCACTGGATTCTCAAGCCTTAGGCCTTGGAGTGAAATTTGCAGTATCAGCTTTCCTGGTTCTGATTATTTTTGGACTTAGACTGAGTCACGCTACCAGCATCCCTGGTATTCTAGCTTGCAGAAGGCCTATTGTGGGATTTCTCAGTCTCCGTAATTGAGTGATCCAATTCTCCTAATAAATCCCTCTTATATCCATCGATCATCTATCTTCTATCTATCTATCGATCTATCTATTTACCTATCTATCTATATTCTATTGGTTATCTTTCTGGAAAACCTTGACTAGCATTGATTTTGGTACCTGGAATGGTTCTAGAAAGAGGGTTTTAAAGACACATTTCTTTAATTGATTTTAAGGTTCCTGGAATTGGCTCTCTCATTTGATTAGACCCCAAAATGCTAGGGAACCTACTTCCAGTAGTAGAGGGCACTGATGGTCCATGACGTGAACTATATATAGAAATAGGCAAAATATCTTCATTGAATATTTCTAATCAAATGCTTCTAAGAGTCAAGGAAGTTGGTGAATCTATATATGATACTTGTGATCATCTGTAGAAAACTGGGGAATATAATGATATTGGATCATACTGTACAAAGAAATGAAAGAGAAAGATGAGCTCATGGATTCACATTCCTGGCTCCAGCTCCATACAAACAGCCTAAGAGCTTCTATGTGTGTCCTGAGGGAAGATCTTCTGTCTTATAGCCACAAAGTTGAAATTTCTGAAAATCAGATACAAACCCTCATCATGACATTGGCTGAGTTACAAGGAAAGTTGAACTCTTAGCCTCATAGGCTGTCTACTATTAAAGTGAGGGCATTGGCTGGGAAAAATGGAATTCTTAAATTGGGATGGGGATGTGCGAAAAGACCCTGATGAAGCTGAGGACATCCAGCTCCTAAATTATGATGAGTCTTTTTTGCCACTGGAAGTGGCCTCCCCACACCCAGCTCCAGTGGCATCAGCACTCCGATTGGTAGTGGTCTCTCCACCACAGTGGTAATAGCTTTTCTGCCTCTGTCTGAGGGGATTAACCATGAATTGCTTAAAGAAACAATGGTTGCCTTTCCTGAGGCAGTTGCCAAGCAAGACAATGCTGATTCTAGTCAGGACCCACCCTCTACTACCCTTTTTGCTTCTAGACCTATAACTAGACTCAAGTCTCAACAGGCCCCTAAAAGTGAGGTGTAAAGTGTGACCCATGAGAAGGTGCACTATACTTCAGAAGAACTACCTGTGTTTACTAACTTCTATAGCAGAAATCCAGGGGACATATATGAGAATAGATATTAAGGGTATAGCATAAAGGTAGAAGAAACATAAAGCTAGATTAGGCTGAATTTATTGATATGAACCCACTTAAGTAGAGATTCTGCATTTAATGTTACCTCTCAGGAAGTTTGAAATGGCGATAGCAGTTTGGTTGGTTGGTTGGCTAAAACGTGAATCAAAATATGGCCTATTATTAGGGAATTGAAGATACCTGATATCCTTCAGTTTAATGTAGAGGGAGAGATTAAAAAGCTTAGGGAGATTGGAATGCTACGGTGTATTTTTCACTTAAAACCTACTCACCCACACTGGGAGGATCCAAAATACACATCTTTCGCCTACACTTTGCCATTTTGCAACATGATGTATGTTACACAAAAAGGAAAATATAGAAGAGAGTGTACGAGAAACAGAGATTATAGTACCATATCAGCATAAATTTAATTGGTAACCTGGAGACTTAAAAGGAAAAAAATAATTTTTCAGAAATATTTCAAGACATTAATATATACATACATTCAAAAAATAATTCAGGTGAACTTAATAACTCAGGTGAAACTTTAGGACTAGAAGAATAAGGATGTCTAACTATCTGCTATTTCATAAAAGCAGGTATTTTTTTTTTTTTACCAGACACTTAATGCCAAATATTCTTTCTGCTATATACTGAAAAAAAACTGTTTAGTCAACTTTTTAACAACTCTGGCAATTAGCCAAAGTTTTGCAGCAATATGAGTAGCCTTTATATAAAAAACACTACCACCATCACCACCACCACTGACATCAGCCTGTGAGACAACACATGTGGAAAGTACTCAAAAATTTTTGAAGTACTCAAAAATCCCATTACCAGAGCACTATTACCAATTGGTCAATCTCACAGATCCCTGGAAAAAAATAATTACAAGGGTGTTATCATCACTTGATGTAACTCAGTGCTCAATCCTCAGGAAAAGCCTTATCTCTCTAAGATGTTAGACAAAATATAATCAGCCATGTTTAAGAACTCAGCTGCCCGAGGGAGAGATATCAATCAAGCAACAACTTCGTGAAACACAAAAGGCTAGAGCTGGGGATATCCATGGGGGCTTAAAAAAGTTTTGCCATGTTTTGGGAGATCTAGAAGGTCATATCATGTGCAGGACTACATGCATACCTTAGTAACACTTGGTAAGGCCTTAATCTGTCAACTCTGACTGATGTTGAGGCTCTGAACAAGCAAGACATGAAGGCTAAAACAGAGTTGCAAACTACTTGATCTTGGAATGATTACAGCAATATAAACACAAAGCATTTGGCAAATGGTGAGATGATTACTGGTTCAATGTATTTAGGACAATCTCTGTCTTTTATTAGCTGACCACAAAGCTAACTGGGCAGAGTCTTCTGGGGCTGTACCTGACACCGCCCCCCCACCACACACACACCAAAAAAATAAAGTACATACTTCAAACTATTGGTCAAAGATAGTCACTAAACAAATGGTCATAGCAGCAAGAACAACAGCAACAAAAACAGAAACAACAACAAATCTGGCAAGGAGGCTGATTTCTAGAGTTCCCGCATTTTATGATTTAAAATGTCCAGTTTTCAACAGAACAGTTTGATATCTGTAATGAAACAAGAAAGCATAGCCCATAGATAGAAAAAATAAGTCAATAGAAAAATCTTCCTGAGGAGACTCAGATGTTGAACTTACCAAATATTTAAATTAGCTATTAAAAATATGTTCCCAAAACTATAGACAACCATATCTAAGGAAAAAAATCTATCTATAAGAAGCAGAATTGCAAACATGCCATGTGACTCAGTCTCCAGGGCTTAACGATCTCTATGACATAATCAACTTAGGGGATCCTGAAATTTTATTTTCTTTTACAAAGATGATCCAGAATTCTGAGTAGGCAAGAAAGGGAATTTTAAAATAATAAATGTGTATTCTAAAATTTCAGAAAATGCATTTCAAAAATGAATCACAAGCACTAATTGAAAATGTTCACATGAGCATTGACTTAAGGGAAAAGGAGAGATTTTAATACGAACTTATCTGACAAAAGAATGAAATCCAATAATAGGTAAAAACATGTAAAGAAATGGGGTCACACAAATAGATTTCAAATTAATTATTTGAAAAGAAACGTAATCAAGAAAATTATCAAATTATTCATGAATATTAACAGATTATAAATCTAACACCAAAAACTTGTGAATGGTTTGGATCAGTGGAAAAACATTAGAGCAAAAAGTTACCATTTGAGGGAAAAATGGCGGATTAGTGGTGACCTCCTGGCTCTCTGCTCCCAGAGCGGGAGGCGAAGAACGCGGACAGCTACACAGGAGTGGATCGCTTTCCCACAGGAACAGCATCGTCAATCTTCAGACAACCAGTGAGGGACAAGCAGCGCTGGAAAAAAAAAAAAAAAAGGTGAATTGGAGAATCGACCACTCAGTTGGGAGAGTGCAAGATACACAATAGGGAACAGAGTGTGGGCCGGCCGCACTCGCTGGCGGGCTGGGGCAGTGTGGTCTCACCCACAGGAGGACGACTTTCCTCCTTCAGCCTCCACATCCACTCAGGCAGGGAAGTGTCTGAAGTCAGAGCGAAGCTGAGGCTCAGGCTGACGGGCAGCGTGGAGAAGAGACACAGTCGGGGGACACTCTGAACTCTCCAGTGCACGGTGCTAGGTCCCCAG